>OOFE01023980.1:5153-44132 GCA_900323365.1 Monocentris japonica | reverse complement strand
CTCCGCAGCCGGCTAGCTAGCCGCCAACCCAAAATCAAAGTTGCTAAATTGGGTAGCTAGCGTTACGATCCTGAATCTTAACACAAACAGAGGCAGACCAATCATCCAAGGATTAAACTGTGCAGTACAAGGCTAAACATCATTATATAACGTAGCTAACGTTAGCTAAATAGCTCAACACGCTAGCTAACTGGCTAACCTTGGAGAGAAACGTAACGCTAGCCACCATTACCATATAACGTTAACAGTCTAGTTAGTCAAACAGTTATTATTAATGCAATGCTACTACTGAAATACTTTAGCAACATTAATATTCCATACCAATGCAAAGTTGTGTTGCAAGGAGAATCTGCAAAGCCTTGAGTGTCCCTGGCGTGATGCTGCTCAGTGGACTGACAGCTAGCCTAGCTTAGCTCTGTCTGACGGGGATAGGGCACAATGAAGGAGACGAATGGAGCATGCGCGGTATCATCTGGACTGCAGAAAAAAACAAAAAGGCTACCAACAAAGAATAAATACACACGCAAGAGATAAATCGCCCACTCAAACGCTGGGTTTCCATACAAGCATTTTTATGCGAATTAAGATGTATTGACTGAGAAAAGCTGCACACTTCGATAACATTTCCTCAGTATCGCAAACAGCATTTGCCCTCGCTTGAGGCAGAAAGGTTGATATGTTTATGTTGACAGAGACATCGCTATCATAGCTAGCGAAGGAAACACATTTGTCGAATAATTAAATACGTTACATAAAAACTCCATAGCTAAAAGGAAGCCTCAGCGAAACAATATTCGTTTTAACCAAGCTGATAGAAATGCAGCTAATTCTAATAATAAACTAATCATTTTATTTTATGGGCATTTCAAAAGTTTGCTTAGAATCACTTGACAGTTGAATAGAAACTGCATTCTTCTTCTTGGCTATCCTTATGTAGATCTTGTCACTTGTCAAGAGCCTGTTGCAGGGACAATTTTCCACACAATCAGTACTACTAGATTTTCTGTTGTAGTGGACACGTTATTATAAGCAGGGATAGACTGTCCTTATCTTCTAATTTATACTACCTTTGCTATAGACGCAAGTAGCCTATCCTTGAATGGGCCAAAGCTATATTCGAAGCAACAGTGGAGTAGGATAAAATAGTACAATTTTGGTACAATTTAACAAGGTAATTTGCTGATTTCAGTGATTTTCAAATCATGATGGATGGGAAAGCTCTCACCTATCGAGAGGCAGTTGAGCCGGCAGACTCATACTGTGGTAAAAATGAGGGGTAGTTTTTTTTTTTAACATTTCCTCAGAAATTGGTCTAAATGGGGCATCTTCAGTGGTCTGGGGTGCATGCCATGTGGCAGCGATGTCTCATGTTCGAATCCGGCCTGGAACCATTGTCACATGTAATTCCCCTGTGTCTCTCTCTACTATCCACTGTCCAATAAAGGAAAACAATGATCTTAAAAAAAACGGTCTAAATCAAATGGATTTTTTTTTTTGCTTGGGAGGGCTTTAGAGAGAGTCCATTAACAGCCATAGACTGGCCAAGAGACCGCAGCAGAGCACTCATCCACTAATGCATGAAGCAGCTACTTGCCCATGTTCTGTTTGTAACACTGTCAGTCTATGTTACACATACTCAAAGAAAACCTGCCAGTGGTACATTTTACAAAGCAGTCAGAAAATCTGTTTCTAGCTTTCATAATGTGACGTAATGTTCATAATGTGGTCTGAAACACCAGTGCACCAGTTGACTGTGTATTTCAATGCCTTTTGATTTTCAAGTCAAGAACTTTATTTGTCACATATGCATACAAGATGTGCAGTGAAATGAAAAATGTGCAGTGAAATGAAAACCAACCCCATTTTATCAGTACACTGTGGATTTGTAGCCACATACACAACTAGTTTACTCAGAGAGTCAGGAACATGTGGTCAAAGATTACTAAAGGCCACAGGGTACCTTCTGAAAGTAGGGGCAAAGAGCAGCTCTGGCTGGAAATAAAGGATACCAGCTGGGGTGCAAAGCATGGAGATCTATCCCATAACTAAGACAGGAATCATATTTCCTATGACGGTATTGCTATGGTAGAAGTAGTGAGCAGTCACATACTGTTCTCTCCTCATGGTATAATTTTGTTACATATTGAAGCTTAGTGTTTACTGATACCACTCGGTTTCAGATTGAACTGTTGAGTGGACTTTTTCAAGCCAGAAGGGGCAGATGTCCATTTAACCTGTTTCTGAACTGCTGAGTGAGCTTTCTAAAACCGGAGGGGAAAACTGTCCCTTTAGCCTGTTATTGTTGGTACAATGTGGTTTCTGAATGACTGGGCGGGCCATTTCAAGCCAGTAGGCTTGGACATTCCTTTAGTTTATGACGATTGGTACAGTTGGGTTTCTGAACAGTAGGGTCAGCTTAGGTCAATAGTGAAGTTAGAAATGATTGAGTGCAATGTTGTGAACTATAAGTGATACAGGGTAGTGTAGATGAGTGTAGTTCTGGTCAGTGTGGAGAGTGGCTGGGGAAGGGGTGTTTATGGGATGGCACAGCTTACTGTTGAACCTTCTGGAGGAGTTGTAGACCTTATCCAATGAAACATCTGTGATGGGAGGAAAACACTTCATAACCCCAATGACATACTTGCTCTCACCCACCCCATCTTTCCTCTAACATCCAAGCTAGGTTTCTATAGAAGTGCTCACCCAAATGGCACCAGGAACAGTTGCATCAGATCCTGTGTATTGGTAAATTGATCAATGAATTATTCACTTATAACACAAATAATTCATGTGGGGCATCTAGAAGATGTTGTAGGCTGGGATTGATAATGTTACCAATACTACCATTACCCCTTCATCGTGTCACGGTGAAAACAGTGTGGTGGTGAAGTGCCAAATGGGCTTGAATCCTGCCTTTGCTTTTAAATCAACTCATTTCTAAGACACTTTTTTCATTAAAACACAGTTTGGTAGCTTATTATTGGTTAAGTTAAGGTGGAATATTGTATTTAATCTTTTAAATATTTCTCCATGGATAACACACCAGAAGTTGCTACATCATTTTGTGTCTGTCCTGTGTAATTACAGGAATATACAGTACATTTAGAAGTACAAGACAATCCTTGCACAGGACGAGATGCTGAATTACACAGGACGCAAGATGATTTCACCCTCTCTCAACATCTGTCTGCATGAACTCATGGTAGCTCTGATAGGACATAATAGAGAAGGAGAGGAAGGGATGGAGAAGGGAGGGGAGGCTAACGAATGGGGGAGCTCCATGGCTACATGGGCGGACCTGACTACACTCGCCCCCCACTATATTCTAATTTATCTATTAAGTAAAGTACTCTTTTCTATCAAAATGAAATGCAAATTCCAGTAATTTATTTGTTTCACTGACAAAAAAAAAATGTTCAACATTTCATCTTAAGGTTATAGGCAGACATTTGAATAGATTTTATTTTCAAATTTGCTCCAGTATAGGTTTCTGAAGTCCCTTTAACACATCTTAATGGGATTTCAGTGTGGAGTATCTGTGTCACTTACGGATGGCATTTGAATCCAGCTAAAACACAACCAGGGGGAATTCATTCACTACTTTGAATTCCTACTGGCATTAGCTTTGCGTTAGTGTGTGTTTGGCCATTACAGCAACATTCTCCGCTTCAAAGACGCACCTTCTTGTGTTTGATCTAAATCATGGAAATCAATTCAAACACCCATTAACAACTTTCAGAAGCAGTTCTATCAAAATGGCCTGTGTGCTCGTTTGATATACTGGCATTTTAACAGCAACAACTTTACAAAAACATTATTGCTATATGAATGTTTGGTAAAATACAGAATAATTTGCACTGTGTGATCTCTGAAGTCAAGTTTAGTGGTGGTAACTTACAATAAGAGAGGTAGTCTATAAGCATTGAAAAAACACCAAACATTGTCTTTCTATTGCCCCAGGGTCACGAAGGCCCTGACCTTTGCACTCCTTATTTATCCTTGAGTGTATTTTTGATGCCGTGCGAATTGAAACGTATTTTACTGTTGCACTCAATGTAGGCGGAAAACAGCGCGCGGCCTCAAATGGCACAGGCTCCGAGAAACACTAGTATATTAGTTAGTTGTCATAAAAGAAGGCGCTGCATACGTCATCAATAGCCTATCACATCGATAGTTTACCAAACCTTACCGTTCCTCCTTAAGTGTTTGTGAAAAACATGGCGAGGGGGGAAACGGCGCGCCCCGCCCCGCGTGCACACTGACTCGACAGTATCAGCATCTGAACTCCACTGTCAAAAGTACACAGACGTTATCAACTTCAGATCAGCGCCGTGTCCAATGGTCAACGCCGCTTTGCTTGTTTTTTTGTATGCGATCGCGCCGCAATTTCCGCTCGAAGCACCGGGGTGCATGAAGGTTTAAAGGCAACCCGAGCACGACCGACTCTTAGAAGAAGTTGAGCCAGGCTACCGCAGACATGTCTGGAACTCCTACATTTGTGAGCCCATTTCACAGACCTCGGTGCCTGGCCGCCGCTGCAACTCCGTCGGGAAAAGCCAAACTAACGCACCCCGGCAAAGCTATCCTGGCAGGTAAGGAAGTTTTGTTCTCGCCATCGGACTTCAGTTTTTTCCCCGACAGCCACTTGCTGCAACGTACCAGTGCAGGAGAGATGGTGATTCACTGTTTACAAGTTACAAGTCTGGAATCACGTCAGGTATCTGTGGCTGTGATCGAAGCCTGCAAGCACCGAGTTGTAGATAAAGTTGTCTTTACACTTAAAGAGACTGCAGTACTGTTAACCTGAAGACGACTGGGCTAGTGTGCATGGGGATAACAGTCTCCTTTTTGTTGTTGGCATACTTTGCAGGCAGGGGAAAGGGGGAATTCGTTACGGTGACAATTCACCCTCCCTGTGTTTGTCTTGCCCTCGGAAAAAACAACAGGGAGGGCTCAAAGGGAAATCGCTGTTAACCACGGCTGTCATTATACTAGCCCAGGGTGGAGTAACTACTCCACTGTGTGTGTTGCTCATGAAAGTTCATTTTGTTCAGATATTTACAGTTCACATTGTTTTAGACAAGCCCCTCATCATTACCTTGGTACCTAACAAGCCTGTGAGCAGACCCACAAACTCCAAGACAGAAAGAATCTTGTGAAAATTGTGTTCTGCAATTACATGTTTCCACATACTCCTTTATAGCCGCTTGATTGATGGGACTCTTCTTAATCAGATAGGGGATATTGCTGACCTGTCTCACTAGTCAATCAATGACAGATGTTGAAACGTTTCACATAAGCCAATAATTGGCAATATTGCAACATCAACAGGTTGTAAGAAAGGGCAGTGTAAATGAAAGAAAGACGGTTGATGAATCAACTTTATTTGGCACTAACACACAAGGTAGTCAACCACGCTGTTTCTGAATAACTTTATTTGCTCCGTATGTAAACCCTAAACATGTTCAACAGGTTGTTAGGTTCTCATAATGCTCCATGCATTAGTCTTACCTGTAGCAGAGCCTCAAGGGGTAATGGCTTCGGTGGTGACCCATTGCCCCTAATGTGTGCTCTGAAGGGTTACTGAGGTCCAGGGTGTTTTGTGTTCAGTTCCATGAGCCGTGATGACAAAGCATATTGCTTAGTTGGCCTCAGTACACACTGCACACATTCACCTGGGTTACAACACAGCTGCCTGTCACAAGCTGAGTTCACGACCGTTTAATACAGGGTGTATATATGTGGTCAAGATACTAATTTCAGAGCAAATCTGAACATGCAATGTATATAAAAGTAGGAGGGAGAGAGAATGAGGAAGATGGGTCATCAAACGTGAGATGGCAATTCTTAGTCCTTTCACTCTAAATGTAGTCCACCTTCATTGCAGTGATATCTCTCTTGACATATCTATCAGCAAGTCACAAATAGTCGCCTGGTGATTGGAAGAGAATGACAAGATCAGCCACATGCCAAGGTCTTATAAAAACAACTTTGATCCTCTCTGAGGTATTTCCCCACTGATATCACAAAAATCTTGAAAAACAGGCTGGAACTTGTTTTTCAACATTAGTTATTAAGAGCAAATCTAAAAATAGACTGTGGCTTCTATTGTTCAAGGAAGTGTGTTTAGTTCATGAGGATTACTATAGTTACTATGTCACTATTACTATAACTGTGTAGGTACTATAATAGTAGTGTACTATAATAATATACTATAATAATAGTGTAGTGTACTATAATACCGTAGGTATAGATTAACAAAACAACAGAGAGGAGTGGCAGTGGCATAGGGCTGTTTGCTGAACCTAGTAGTCACATGTCCCATATTGAGGGACATTTTTTAATACAGTGGAAAACATGAAAAGGTAATCAAGTTTAGCCTTAGGAATCATTTGCTACATTCATTTAGCATTATTGCAAAGAGTCAAAATGTGTATATATACAACCAATATGAAAAGCCTGCAGCCAATTAGAATGACCCTTGACCCCCCCCATGCATTAGTCACAATGATAGACTTGATAAATTGATTGTATTTCTTCTTTCCAGCTTGAACGCCAGGACACATAAGAAACACAGTTGCTAAATGAAGGCTTGACATTGCAGGTGAAGATGTGGACAGTTTGTGTGATTTTTGTGCTATGGCCCGAACAATATTGTCTAACCAAAGGAATGCCCGGGGTGTGTCAAAAGCAGCACTGTCATTTAGCTCCCTTTTTGGTGCCAGAGTGCTTGTCTTCTCTGGAGAAATGCGGCGTGCCTTGGTGAAGAAACAGCGATCTGTCTATGCTGTACTGACCTCCAGTGATTGTACATGCACTACTAGCCTGACTTTGCATGAGTGTAGGCGAGGACCACCCATGTGTTGGACTGCCCCGCATGACCGTGTGGTACGAAGCATGCATGTTTCAGTTCAAAGCATCAACAGAGGGCCCTTTCTTAGAAGGAACCAATAATGCTGTCAATAATGTTTTCCCCCTGCAACTCCTTCATTTGGAAGCCTTCTCCAGTTTTCATTTCAGTATTTACCACTACTACCAACAACAATTTCCAATTGTTGTATTTTCCAATAGCCTCTAGCCAGCAATCAAAACTGGTATAGGTGGGTTTTTTTATTGTAGCTAAACTGAATCCAGACATCCTTTATTACAGGCTGTAGGATAGTTTGTCAAGCTTTTGCAGCTATTGTACTGTAAGCTGTACACTCATTGAGCTTTTTGGAAGCTACACCCTGGTGAAATCAGACTTCTATCTGTTGGTCTGTGTCACTGTGGTTGAATGGCCAATGTTTTGAAAGCTACACACCTCCTGGAGTTGGAGCAGGACCAAGGGGAGTATCTTGTGGGCAGAATCACACTGAGATCAGCTCAGCCAATCAGCTGGCCTGTTTCTATTTGCTGTTGAACGGCAGATGTGTGACACCCTGGCTTTTAAGGTGGAACCACTCCATATTGTAGATGAAAGCATATAGAGTGCATGCTGCTCTTCTATAAATCCAGTCATATAAAATGTTAAACAACATTTAGACTTTTATTTATTTGATTTAAAAAAAAAAAAAAGGATCAAACATAATGATGAATATACTGAAAAACACATACTTTAATCCTCTTCAGTTACCATATAAGAAACAATTTAGCTAGCAACTTGGCCTATTTTTTTTTTCCAAAACAGGTATTTTCATTTATTGCCTTTTAATTCTGGAGTCTACCTGGGAGCACATAATAGCATGTGGTGAACTGGTCTGGATCATGAACATTATTACAAGAAAAGTTTGTATTTGGAAAGCATATTGCAAGTAAAGGACAGAGAGATACTGTTGGCTTTTATCCAATCAGTAAATTGGTTCTCTGCCTTGGTCTGTTGATGCAAAGTTATACTAATTTCTTCCTAAGTTGCACCGAGTATATACTTGACAGTTTGTTTTTCTGATATTTCAGGGGGGATTGCAGGGGGTATAGAGATTTGCATCACCTTCCCGACGGAGTATGTCAAAACGCAGCTGCAGCTCGACGAGAAGGCCAACCCTCCCAAATACAAAGGCATCAGTGAGTCCATGTTCAACATTTCTTCCAGTAACTATGACTTGTTTTGTAGTTGCAATGCTGATGACCATCAGAATGATGAACGAGGACTGATATCAACTGCCCTTGAGCAGTTGACATTGGTGGTTGGTTGTTCTTGAACAAACATAGTGACGAACATCACTTCCAGTGTTACATTGATTGTTAATCAGCAGAGGGCTCAAGTGCTGGATTGAATTGTCTTTTAAAGTCCAAAGTACTAACACTACACAGGCAGGCATGTGCACAGGGCAAGCTGAATGAACCAATGGGTATTCAGTAAGTTGCTCCGTCTTCGTCTGTTTGATGAGAGCTCGTGGACTTTGGCATAGAGCGTGTTTGTCGGCTGCCACTTGGCGTGAAGGGCTGCCATTTGGGCTGCCGCAGAGACAATATAAACCTTAATTATAGCTTTATACCACTTGACTATCCTTACTACTATCCTGACTTATCCTGATTTTCCTAAGAATATAGCCACTTGCAATATCCATGGTGTTGACAGTTTTGGTCAGCTGTCCTCTGTCTTCTTTTTCAGCCCCTTGCTCTCATCTTCTCATCTGATTCGTTCAGTGTTTCTCTCCTGATCTCCCTCTGTCCTTTCTCGCTGTTTCTCCTACAGGTGACTGTGTGAAGCAGACAGTGCAGGGTCATGGGGTGAGGGGTCTTTATAGGGGGCTAAGCTCACTTCTCTATGGCTCGATCCCTAAAGCAGCTGTCAGGTACATTTCATTAATTTTGAAAGCCTCTTCGCTTTGCGGATTTTCTTTTTTACACGTGCCTGAGACTTTTGCTCTGAGTTGTAATGTTAACCCCTCTTTCGATCCTTCATCTCTCTTACAGGTTTGGAGTGTTTGAGTTCCTAAGCAATAAGATGCGTGATGAGAATGGTAAACTTGACAGCACAAGAGGACTCCTCTGTGGTCTCGGGGCTGGAGTGGCTGAAGCTGTGCTTGTAGTCTGTCCTATGGAGACCATCAAGGTTAGTCCAGAATCAGAGGCCCCCTTCACCCCTTGCATCTTATGGCATGCATCTTATACCCAGATAGTATCCAAACGTGAGCTAAATACATTGCAGTAAATGCAAAATAATGCAACAGATTGGACGTGTGTAAATTTACTGTTGCTCTATGCCCCTCCCATATTTCATACCCACTGAGCACCTAAGAAGCGCTAGCGCACATGTTCCCATACAAATGTATTATTCCTGGAGCCGTTTTGTACATTCCTGCACTGCTTTCAATGCCTGCACTGGGTACACTGGGTACTTCAGATGTGGTGTACAGTTTTTATTTATTATTGTCATGATGTCATTTTAGGTCAAATTCATCCATGATCAAACATCAGCAAACCCAAAGTACAAGGGATTCTTCCACGGGGTGAGGGAGATTATTAGAACTCAAGGTAAGGAGGGCAGATCTCTTCATTTGTGGGAGGTGGCTTGAATTTTGCTGCCGTCTGCTGCTCCGTCACAACCACACAATGTTTTACCACTCAAGGAAATGCCTCTTAATGGTTTTCATCATTTGAGTCATCAGGTGTATTATTATCTGCACTCTCAGACTACTGATATTGCTGATGTATCCTCAGGACTGAAGGGGACTTACCAGGGCCTAACAGCCACAGTACTGAAACAAGGCTCCAACCAGGCCATCCGCTTCTATGTCATGACCTCCCTAAGGAACTGGTACAAAGGTGTGTGTGCGAGTGTGTGTGTGAGACCGTGCGAGTGATGTTTAATTGCTTTATATTTAACATACACAACCAATAATGCAGCCCAAGAATCAGCCCGTTTTTTGAACTGTTAAGGTGATGACCCCAACAAAGCCATTAACCCTCTAATAACTGGAACGTTTGGAGCTATTGCTGGAGCTGCCAGTGTGTTCGGAAACACTCCACTGGATGTTATAAAGACGAGAATGCAGGTCAGGACATTTCGTTGAGTGATGGCGCTTCTCATAATGACTCAGGCGCTGCACAGAATGTCTGCCATGTTACTAACATGTTTGTTTGTTATTCACCAGGGTCTTGAAGCTCACAAGTACAAGAGCACATTGGACTGTGCCGTCAAGATCATGAAGCACGAGGGACCCGTGGCGTAAGTTCATACGCATTGTACATGTGTACTGTACAGCACACGGTAAATTTAGCAGGACAACAAGAATTTGACATGTTTTGTTCCGGTCTCATCTAGAGAGTTTGTATCGATTTCTGGTTATTTGATGGCCCAGAAAAGACCCCCGGACATATTGGCTGGCAAGACTACAGTCAAACAAAGATTTGGCCTCATATCTGTAAAAGATGCACTGAAGCTCATCACGGGTTGTCAATTCGGAAACCGCAGTAGTTACAGTTGCAAACATGCCCCTCGAGAAGTGGGGCATCAAGTAAGGAGTTGTGTCATTTATAGGAGAGAGGAATACAGGGGAGAGGGAGGAGAATTAGGTTTTCAGGCTAGAATGGATGATGGGAAGTGACTCTGCTACAAGGGGCTGGGCGGTGTGAGAGCCAGGTCGATACACCATATATTACTGATAGTTTGTTAACATGCTCATAAAGTTTATGTCACACCTTCAGATTGCACTGCATGTCAGCGCCCTGAAGTAATATACTCCATCTTTACTCCTCTCCTGTTCAGGTTCTACAAAGGTACGGTGCCTCGGCTGGGTCGGGTGTGTATGGACGTGGCCATAGTCTTCATTATCTATGAGGAAGTTGTGAAGGTTCTCAACAAGGTCTGGAAGACGGACTGAAATGGACACCCCAGCGGATACTACACAAGCAGGAGTGCTTGGACAGGCCCTCTAAAATCTTAACCAGGCCAAGTCCCAAGCCAGCCTCCTGAACCCTGCTTCTAGGTTCTAATATCTACCTCTCTGCCATCTGTCAAGATAGGGATTTTTGTTCTAGGTATTATTTATAACCCAGCTATTACAAGTGTAAGCATAATCTGTGTCAATTTTGCTACAAGATGCAGCATTACTGCTTACACCTGCCCTCTCTTCTTAAATTCCAGAAAGATTAAGTTCCTTAAGAGCTCAGGGAAGGGAACAAGGCATTTATGTAGGACTAGACCTGCTTGACCAGAGAATGGGAACACTGTCAGCACAGAGAAGTGTCTTTTACCCAGAGTGAATTTATGCTCATGGTCCATATACTTAATCAAAGAGAAGCCAATATTGAACCCAACATAATGTGATGAACACACTATAGACAAACAAATTATACTTGAAAATGAGAGAAATTATCACAGAGCTCATAATTCTGAAGACTTTTTTTTTATATAGAAGTATTTAGGAAATTGAGTTTTCTTTCACAAGAGGTTTTGAGACCATTATTACATTCATTACTGGTATCAGTATAATGGATATTTTCATTTGGATGTCATTTCATGCAGAGGCTACAGGAATATTAACTGATTTACATCAAGGAGTGCAATTAACTAAATGCCTTAAATCAATTTGTTATCAGATTTACTAAGCAGCCGTTGATATTTGAGTTATTCAAGATTGTAGGTTGTATAGAGTTATAGTTTTTTTTTTTCTAATTATTTTTTGTACATACTCAACATGATTTAGAAAGACAATTCTAAAAGGTGACTAAGGTGGTATAAGTTGGGTTTACTTTTAAGTTTTAGAAATATTTTAAAACAATTTACCTTTTAGGTTGATGCTATATAAAAGTGCCTATGTATTCTATGATTCATTTAGAAATCTTTTATGAGATTAAGAAATGTCATTATTGTACATTGTCTGTCCTAGGTGTGTTCTTATACACTAAAACATTAACACATTGAAAAATTATAATCGATTGCACACAGTGCAATGGTACCAAATGTTTAATGCCATGTGTTTTTTGCTTCATAATTTTTTTTGCATTTACTCCATAGATATACGTTTTTTTAGAAATGCCATTAATAGTGCCTTCCATCTCATTCCATGGAGAAGGGGTTGAGTTTAAGATATGGGTTTTATTGCAGATTTCCAGATTCAATGTTTTGATTAATGACATTTTTCTAAATGTATTGCCTTTACTTTGACAACAAATGATGATCCAATGTGCCATCTTCAGCCTGAGTTTACATCCCTGTAGACCTAAGACATGGTTGCTTAATTGTAATTGTAGCTTTAATCATTTACAAAGGCCAGATTTGACTACATCATGTTTTTGGCTCAGTTAAAGCCCAGTTAATGTGCCTTCAGTCTGATAAGATGTATGTTCACAAATAAACGTTGGACTTGGACTGCTGAAAATATTGTGTTTGTTGCTCTATTCCTATTCACGTGACTATTTCTAATAGGGGTTGTAGTGTTTTTGACACCATTTTTGTATCGTGACCTTACACTGTAGTTTGGACTCCTGTGCTAGCCGTAGTTGTCAGTGTGCGCTTGTCCTCTTCCTCAGGACGAGTGAATGAAGATGATTGTATTTGTTTAGCATTAGTTACACGTTTTTAAATATGTCTTTTAATGGAGGAGGACCTAGAGGATTTTATTTTAACACCGTATTATCTTTGGCACGGTCGTTGGCCGCTCACCGGCATGCACCGATAGAGAAGGTAACGTTACGTTGCGTTAGCTAACGGCAACTAACAAGCTAGGGACCTGTCAAGACACTTTGACAAGCAGGCCTGACGTTAACCCATCTTACTTCTTGGTTAGGTCTGTAACATGAAGCGGAAGTAGTAGACGTGTTTTCAGTGTGCCAAATAATGATTTGGGTAGTCTTTTAAGAGTGTATTTAATTAAATATTTGAGACGCATCTAGCATTGCTAACCGACTTCAAAGGTGGCTAACCTGAGCTAACGTTATGTTGTCCACGGTTCTATAAATAGCTGATGTGATCTGTGAAATTAAGGAACACTGCCCTCTGGTCCTAGCTATTTTTTTATTGGTGTGGTGTATGCATGTTTGTCCATGGACTGCATATCTGAACTCTGCCCTCAATAGCTCGTAACCCCACCGTCCTACTTGGCAGGAAACTTGGCTACTGGATTTCAAACCACTTCATCAGCCCTGAACTATAGTGTAACATGCTTGGTGACGGGGTATACATCATTTTAATAACGGCTAAATGCATGTAAAGTGTAATGTGCTTAATTGTTCCTCGCACCCTAAAATGTAGACTTGCATACTTTTTCTCAAAGCCTCTTTAATGTTTATCCTCTTCATGTCCTTACTACAAATGATCAGTCTCCACACAACAATGGGATTCATAAAGCACTTCCTGTTCTTGCCTCCTGCTTCAGCTATCTTCCCCAAAAAATTATCTGATGATCTGATCAGTGTCAAATTAAAATGTAATGCAGAGGTAGACTAGTATATTGCTGGATATTTTAGATTAATTCCTATGATATTGTAGGACCTAATTTCAGTTTAGCATTTCATTGGGCGACATAGCCAAGTATTTAAGTCCCTGGTAGCAGCAATCAAGAGTAAACAAAGAGAAAATATTTTTTAACTGCCAGGAGGGAGAGGCCTAAGCATCAATTGTCAGGGAGGATTTATTGTTGAGTAAAGCACAAGTCAGGGCAGTTAGCGGAAGGTAGTGATTGGGAAATACAAGGAGACATAGGCCTGCAACTTACAGTCCCACCAGAGATAGCCAGCACTAACCTAAGACCTGACCTAGTATTGTGACCCAATACTCAACACACTTTAGCTCACTGTGCCATGGGTAGATGCAGTAGATGAGGCGAACGAAAAGAAGAAACTTAGATACACTGACCTTGCAGCTGAGGCTGAAAACTCCATGAATTCAGTACAATATCAATAACTTAAATAACTATAAAAATTCAAGTCTGCAATGACAAAATGAAATAAATATATTAAGAACATGAATAAAACTGAAATGAAATGATGTCTTATTTTAAACACTGTTGCTGTGTGTTACCACACTTGACCTGGACAGCTTTGTAGCAACTTTTGTGCACGGCTCTATAAACTAAATTGTTCCATATTTGGCTCCTGGCACTCACTTTGTCAAATCAGCAAATCAGCTCCTTTTGCACTGCTCTGCTTTTACTGATTCAATGACTTCCATATTTTGTTGTCCGTTTGCCCTGAGCACTATGTCACGGTTTGATATGGTTCAGGATATTATTATTTTTAAACCTGACTGCAACCAAAATATCTCCAAATGGCACAATAAAGATAATGTCAGTAGTTAAATTTATTTAGCTAACAAGTGAGCTAACATTACTATGGGGAATTTGCACTCAATAGCAAAGCACACAGTTCTTTTGTATGGATGAGCCATCACCATATCATGTTTGAGTGAGTTAATTGAGTTAATTTAGGGACATTTGTGTGCAAGTGACTATTAGAGCCTATTCTGATTATAGTTTACTATCTAGATAACTTTAGTTCAATTTTATATATAACAATACATTGAAACTGCAATTCACTTATTAATGACAGAGCATTCTAGTCGATAGATGACCTGCTCTTAATCTTCAGAGAGGTTTACAGAACACCAGTGTATCAGAATTAGACTAGAACAAGTAGTCAATGACTTGTGATTGTAACCGAAATCTCCATTTTGCTTCCGATACTCACTCTCTGTGTTACAATGGGCTTTAAATCCCTCTCGGGGCTTAAGACTGATCCTCGTTAGTGTTGGGCTAATTAATGACAGAGGTAGGTTGTTTGGCTCCATGCCTGAAAACACACTTAGTCTGACGAGTCAAGGTCTGTTTATTACCTGTGGGCAAACATAGATTTATTCTGAACTTTAAAGTGGTAGTCTCTAGTGAAAGTGTGCTCACAAATTACATGTGGTTCTTTCTATACCATCTCTTCAGTGTCCTCACTGTAGGCAGTAGGGCTCGGTTTGAAAAATGAACCGGTAGGGGTGATGGTGCATATGAACTTGAGTGTTGTTGTTCCTTCCACAGGTCCAGAAGTTGCAATGCATGTGCCCTGTGGACTTCAGAGGAGTTTTCCAGCTTGATGAGAGGCGGAGAGATGCTGTCATTGCACTTGGCATCTTTCTCGTCGAATCTGACCTGCAGGTAGACTTAACACATCCCTAGCTTGTATCTATTATGCTGCTACTATTTTCAAAGTGAATCTACAGTGAGTTACGCAGTGGTAACCTATGGCGTTGTTCTGGCTTTTGCTAACATGCTATACAATACTTCTGTTGCAGCACAAAGACACAATTGTCCCCTACGTTCTTGGGTTGCTTAAGGGACTTCCTAGAGTTCAATGGATTGAGGAAAGCTCAGAACGCAAAGGAAGGGGTAAAGTTATATCTATGACAGTATTAATTACCACATAACCAGCGGGTATTCTATGTGCTCCAGGCATGCATTCCACTATATTTCAATACAGCGTATGGTACTGTTTCATAATGGTTGCTGAAATTTCTGTCTTGCAGAGATCCTACCTGTAGCAGAGAACTTCAGCTTTTGTCTTGTAACACTGCTCTCAGATGTCGCCCAGCGTGACGAGAATTTACGAGGACAGGTGTGTTCTTGTATTCCTAAACTTTTGAGCAGCAAATGTCCTCACAAGGATAGAAAGATTCCGCAAATCCTCCAAAGTGACGACATTTTGCTGGGCTTCACTTTTTTTTCAAGGGCCTAATTTTAGGTTAGGACTTGGGTTTAGGGTTTAGGTTAGAATTAGGATTAGGTTTAGGGTTAGGGGTAAGGAAATGAGATGAAGCAAAGCGGTGTTGCTGATATGGTTGGTTGAGTTGGGGCATGTGATGATGTAACATCTTTGTCAGATCCTGGAGGCAGTCATGGACATCATGCAGGTGCTGCAAGATATCTGCAAGACTCCAGAGGCTCACGATAAAGGTACCGACACGGCAGGCCTCATGCGTCCTGTATATGCTACTTCAGTTTCAGTGAATGTTATTTGGGGTATTTATGTTTTCATCTGATTCACCTTCCCTGTCTTTCTTACAGAATACCTTTGTAGGTACACAGTGCCCTGCCTGCTGGGTGTTGCCCGGGCGTTTGGCCGATACAGCAACACCGAGGAGCCATTGCTGTCCAAGCTGTTTCCTCGGCCGACTGCTCCTCTGCTGTCGACCGGTGAGGATGCCGATTCAACACGCCGACGGTCCTTCAATGACTTCCGCTCCATCATGCCGAGCTCTTTGCTCACAGTGTGCCAGGGCGACTCCGTCAGACGTAAAGGCTCCTCCGTGTCCAGTTTGTCACAACAGGTAGTAATACTGTGGCACCCGCAGCCACCTCTTTATTCATCTACAAAGAGGGCATATTTTCTACCATCCTACAACTATGCTATGCTTCACAACAGTTATTGATATTTAATTACAAAAGCCCGTACAGCTCTATATTTACTCATACTTGTTTCCTGCGTGTCTCCAGGCCAGTCCAGAAAGGGCAGGTCTAACCCCCAGCTCACCTGCTGACACTTCTGCACAATACTTTGAAGGTAAGCAAAAGGGTCTTAACAAGTACACTTTACCATGTTGGACAAATCCTTCAGTGACTTGCTAAAGACCCTGTTTTGAAATGGCCTACCTCTGGTCCTCTCTTTTCAGGCTCATACCTCCCTGATGGCAGTGCAGTGGACCCAGACTACTACTTCTCCACCATCAGCTCCAGCTTTTCTGTCTCTCCTCTCTTCACTGGAAGCAGCACTGGGGATTTCGATGTCCCTCTTGACATGCTCAGGCAGCTCCTTCACATGGTTAGTAACCACAACATTACAGTAGAACTCAAAAATACCGCCAGGGATGCCTTGGATCAAAAAAATGGGTCACATGCATGGTGGCCTCCTGGACTGACCCATCCGACGGCGTCATTTTCACCCAGCATTAGCTCTGCTTTTTCCTCTCTGTCCTAATGAGCAAGAGCAAATTTTGATTTTTTTTTTGGAAAAAGTTGGTATAAGAAAAGCCCTAACATCAAACAAGGAGGCTGCAAACTTTATGCACTTGGTCTACGATTGTCAGTGTTTGTGTTTGCCATATACTCACTAAACTGTTTCTCTTCAACAGGTGGAACAGTTTGTCTCTGAAACATTTCTGAAATCTCTAGATGACACCTTGGTGGAACTTGTAGAGGTATTTTTGTACATGTATTCTCACATCACTACAAACGTTTGTAGGACCATTTAGGACATTTCAAGTTCATTGTTACGTGTCATTGTCTTTCTTTGTAGTTGAACCCTGGTCTTCACTTGTACTACAAAACCTTCAGTGATCCTCTGTATGTAGCCATCTTTAAAATGCTGAGAGACACCCTATACAATCTAAAAGGTAAGGACCCTCCCCTCTAATTAGGCTGCCTTTTTTACTGCCTACCGATATATGTTCAGGGAGATTGGGGTATTTTGCGACAAATCAAATCAGTCTGAAAGTCAACAACCATAAATCAAAAATATTACTGAATCATTGCATCATTTCTGTGTTCATCAGACCTTCAGACTGGCTATGTGAAGGAAGTTCACGACTTTGTCCTGGAGCAGTTCAGCAGCAGCCAATCAGAGCTGCAGAGGATCCTGCATGATGTAGAGTACCTCCAGAGTGAACTGAGCCCACTCAAACTACGCTGTCAAGCCAACGCTGCCTGTGTGGACCTCATGGTGTGGGCTGTCACCGAAGAGCAGGGTAAGACTTGGGTTCATGGGTCCAAATGTGAGAGGACGTAAACCCCCTGTTAGAAGTCATTGTTCAAGTACTGGAATCTCTGCAACTTGTCTCTGTTTTTTTTTTTTTACTAGGAGCTGAAAACCTGTGCACCAAACTTTCAGAGAAGTTGCAGTCAAAGACGTCTAGTAAAGTCATCATTGCTCACATGCCCCTCCTCATCTGCTGTCTACAGGTAAGAGCTTACCGCTTGTCTGTCCTATCACCTTCTTCCTATTTCTCTTCCTGTATCTGTCAAAGGGCGCTATAAAGAAGGAAGGGACAGAAACGCCATCATAAGCCGCCCAAGCATGTATGGTGGCCAAACTGAAAACTGACTTAAGAGTGGCCATGCCTTCCTAGTTACCTCTTGCTTCACTGTTCTAACATTAGTTACAAGCCACATAAAAAAATAATTTCACATTTTTTCAAATGTGAAATTGGTCTTATATTTCACTCTCACTGGTATTAAAAAGGTCTTAAAACATCTTAGATTTAAGTTGATGAAACTTGCAGACACCCTGAGAGAAAGCAGAAGTAAAGGAGCACTGTGTTAACTGCACCAACAGCTTGTCAATTTGGCAAACATGCACGTTACCAAATCGACATGTTGTTTCAGTCACCCCTCCCATGTCATGTCGTGCCACCCCAACTTTTCCTCAAAAATCCATCAGTTAATAATCTCTGACGTTCTATTGATATTTTTTTAATGTGTGTTTTTATGTGTATCCATGTGTGTGCTCAGGGCCTGGGTCGTCTCTGTGAGCGGTTTCCTGTGGTGGCCCACTCTGTCACCATGTCATTGAGGGACTTCTTGGTGGTGCCCTCTCCTGTTTTGGTGAAGCTCTACAAATACCACAGCCAGTACACTACAGGTAACACGCAAGCCACATTCATTTCATTTATTTTTAGTTAAAAATGCCTTGGTACCAAATCCTGAAGCTCCGCATTCATTTTTGAAGGGGTTGGTGAGATAAAGATCCACGTGACCAATGAACACTCTCAGTCAACCCTCAGCACCCATTCAGTCAAGAAGAGCCAGCCCTCTATGTACGAACAGCTCCGGGACATCTCTATAGATAACATCTGCAGGTGGGCGCATCCACATTCACACTTCCAAACTATATGCACATGCTCTCACCCATGGCATACTCACCCATCTACTTCTCTCACAGGTGTTTGAAAGCAGGCTTGACTATGGATAGTGTCATTGTAGAAGCTTTCCTCGCCAGTCTGTCTAACCGTCTCTACATCTACCAGGAAAATGATAAGTAAGTCAAGCGTCCTCTAGGAATGACTTGGACGATCGTGAAATATTCTCTGCACTCGAGTAGTGAGTCGAATGATTCTTTGTGTTTGAAAACCAAGAGTCCTTACATATTTTCCTTCCTTAGGGATGCCCACTTGATCCCGGACCACACCATCAGGGCTCTGGGCCATATAGCCGTGGCCTTAAGGGACACCCCCAGAGTAATGGAGCCCATCCTGCAGATCCTCCAGCAGAAGTTCTGCCAGCCTCCCTCCCAGCTTGATGTCCTCATTATAGACCAGCTCGGCTGCATGGTCATCACAGGCAACGTCAGTATCCATAGACACCTCTGGCTTCTCTATTTCGTATTTCTCATCCTCCTTACTGCCAGTGTAGCCACTGGTTCCATGAAGATAACACCAAATCTCACTTCATAACTCTTTTTCTTTCCCTTTAGCAATATATCTACCAGGAAGTGTGGAACTTGTTCCAGCAGATCAGTGTCAAGGCCAGTTCCATGGTCTACTCCACCAAGGACTACAAGGACCATGGATACAGGTGATCACCTTACAATGACACTTTTAATAATACCTACTCAGTTACAGTCTATTGGAGTTGTTGTGAGTGCACGAGAAAGTGATGTAGAGTGAGAGGATATTGAATTCTTCCTGTAGTCATGTCTTGCTTACAGTTTCTTGTCTGGTCCTGTAGTAAATGTGTGTTCTATTTCCCTTATATAGACACTGTTCCTTGGCTGTGATAAATGCACTGGCCAATATTGCGGCCAACCTTCAGGCCGAGCACATGGTTGACGAACTGCTGGTCAACCTGCTTGAGCTTTTCGTTCAGCTGGGCTTGGAGGGCAAGAGAGCCAGTGAGAGGGCCTCAGACAAGGGCCCAGCACTGAAGGTGTGACACACACACACACACACACACACCACAGGGTGAACTTAAGCTCTACTTCTTCTTTCACATTTTTGCTGCTTGTTTGTTTTGTGAAGCACTTTGTGACCCCGGTTTTGAATGGTGCTGTATAAATAAAGATTTACTAACTTACTTACTGTTTTGCTTCTGTAGGCATCAAGCAGCGCTGGAAACTTAGGTGTGCTAATTCCAGTTATTGCAGTGGTAAGTGATCAATGTCTTTACAACCCTTTGACCTTTACATTCTACAATAATCACACTGAGTCAATTTACTTGCCAGATATGGTCTTTTTGCCTGGGTCATTGAAAACCTAGCAAATAGTAGTTGAAGTGTACTAAGGTCAATTTGGTCGTTGATCCATTCTGATGCCCACCAGGGTCATATGCACCTTAACCTCAGAGATCCCTTCTTACCCCTTATCTTCTCTGCTCTTGTAGTTGACTAGGAGGTTGCCACCCATCAAGGAAGCAAAGCCACGTCTGCAGAAGCTATTCAGAGACTTCTGGCTCTACTCTGTGGTCATGGGATTTGCTGTGGAGGGATCAGGTGGAATATTTTGCTCATTTCTATCTTCACTACATGACTAATTGATCCCCAGGAATATTACATCACTATTTTCATGTGAAATATTTCATAATTTTAGCATGAAATATGGTCATGCATTTTGTAGTTCTTTGAAAAGTCATCCAATGTGTCATAAAATACAGTTATGGTGTGTTTGCCTTTTTACTCTTCAGGTCTGTGGCCGGAAGAGTGGTATGAGGGAGTTTGTGAGATTGCAACTAAATCACCGTTGCTCACATTTCCCAGTGGAGAACCTCTACGCTCAGAGCTGCAGTACAACTCTGCCTTGAAGAATGACACTGTCACTCAGGTATAGGAACACACACAAACACACACACGCATGCATGCATGCATGCCCAACACATACACGCACACACGTTCCCACGTCCACCTTCCCACACTTTTTGATGGTTCATTGTTGTATTTCAGGCTGAGCTGAATGATCTGCGTAGTACCATCATCAATCTGCTGGACCCTCCTCCTGAGGTGGCTGCTCTCATCAACAAACTGGACTTTGCCATGTCCACCTATTTGTTGTCAGTTTATAGGCTGGAATACATGAGGTATGAGACAACATTGACGTCTACACACATTGGCTTAAAGAGCTTGGCTATGGTCAGTGATAAAAAATAAAATAATATGATATATTGTCAACTTCATATCTCAATATTCTCTCCTAGGATGCTGCGCTCTTTGGACTCTGATCGTTTCCAGGTCATGTTCAGATACTTTGAGGACAGAGCCATACAGAAGGACAAATCTGGTAGGTAGCAGTGACACTTTATTTTCAGAATAACATGTACTGTTACTCATTTGTTTTATGTATCAATGTTTTATGTTTTCTCTCCAGGTATGATGCAGTGTGTGATTGCAGTTGGTGACAAGGTGTTTGAGGTCTTCCTCCAGATGATGGCTGAAAAAGTAAACGTTTTAGCTTAAGAAAAACTCAGATCCTATTTAGGTTGCATTCCTTTTGTGACCTTCTATTGCATTATACAACGTGTCTTAATGTAATCTTTACTTTTCAGCCAAAGACCAAAGCCCATGAGGAGGAGCTAGAACGCCACGCTCAGTTCCTGTTGGTGAACTTCAACCACATTCACAAAAGGATCCGCAGAGTGGCCGACAAATACTTGTCGGGCCTGGCTGAAACGTGAGAGTACAATGACACACATACACGCTTACTTAGACTATCACATGTATGTATGTATGTTTATAAGGTTGTAAACAAAAAGTGTTAACAGTATTATCTCTCTCTCCTCAGATTCCCCCACTTGTTATGGAGTGGCCGTGTACTGAAGACCATGTTGGACATATTGCAGACGCTCTCCCTTTCACTGAGTGCAGTAAGTGCTGACAAAATGTACAAGCTTTAATTGGTGCAGCCTGTTCCTCTCAGTCTGTCTTCATACCTGTAATAATGGATGAGTACAACATGACATTAATACTGACGTTGATGCTGTGTTTCAGGACATCCATAAAGACCAACCTTACTACGACATCCCAGACACTCCCTATAGGATCACTGTCCCAGATACTTACGAAGCCAGAGAGGTAATGTTGTTCATTCCAACATGAGACATTTTGATGCAGCAGTATGTATTCATCACTTCATTTATTCAACACTCACCATTTTATACTCTCTTTACTAACCGCACTGCAGTGCATGTGTGCTTGATCTAAAATGATCAGAAAGTGTGTGAAAGTTTGAAACATCTAACATATACAGTACATTTTTATGATTGTAGAGCATAGTGAAGGATTTTGCTGCTCGCTGTGGGGAGATCCTTAAGGAGGCTATGAAATGGGCACCATCTGTCACCAAATCCCACCTACAGGTAACATACTCACATCTTTTGAAATCCTCATGTTTGCTCTGGTCTATGTACTGTCAGAGTGTAAGACTCCATAGCTGTAGCACACATAGTGGCAGTTGAAAGTTTGTGTTATGGCCTTAAATGTTGCTCTTAACCACTGTATGTGCTCTTTTTAGGAGTATCTGAACAAGCATCAGAATTGGGTATCAGGTCTGTCCCAGCACACAGGCCTGGCCATGGCCACAGAAAGCATACTGCACTTCGCTGGTTACAACAGGCAGAGCACCACTCTGGGGGTGGGTCACTAACTGACACTTAACAAGCTAATGTTTATTTTATTTTATTTTATTTTCAATGATAAAACATTAACAAAACAGCAGGAAAAGAAAAGAAAAGAAAGGTACAAATATGTGCAGCTGAGATAAAAAAAAATACCACAGGGCTTAGCATCATACTGGTACCTAGCAAGCAATACAATGCATAAATGAAAAGTAAATGTAAATTTAAAATGAATTGAATAACTATGATGCAGAAAATTAAATCATAGAACAACAGGAAGCATTGATTGGTGGATTGATCACAAGATAGCAGCTAAGCCATTGGTGTAGACCAGGAACATCAAGGGCCCAGGATTGGGTCCCTGTGGGACACCATATGTCATCATTGTCCTATCTGTTGTCCATTAATGTGCAGCTATGAATTGTTGTCTCTTGAGAATTCAATTTTAGAACCATCTGTTTGTTTGTCCAATAAATCAGTTCTCAGTCTATCTCAGACAATCTAGCTTTCTTTATTCACAATGCTTTCCATTACCTTATTACAAAATAAATGCACTTACTTTTGTTCCTTACTTCATTTTGCTCTCATCTTATACATATCACCTATTGCTACACCTGTCCTTATTGCTCAATTTCTCTCTGTCCACCTGTAGTCCACTCAGCTGACTGAGAGGCCAGCCTGTGTGAAGAAGGACTACTCCAACTTTATGGCTTCTCTCAACCTCAGGAACAGATATGCTGGAGAGGTAACACCACCCAGTCTCCTACCAGTTTTGACATAATTCTGATTTGAAACAAAATATATTAAGGTATTTTTTATTTTTTTTACACTATTCCTGCTCATAACTCTTCTATTTTGTCTGTAGGTATCGGGTATGATCCACTTCTCGCAGGCGATGCGGGGCCACTCAGATCTCAGCCGGTTGATGGTCAAACAGATGAGTGAGGCCTTGGACAGTGGACAGCCTGAGGCGTTCACCGAGGCCATGTTCAAACTGGCTGCTTTGCTCATCAGCACCAAAGGTTTGTTTTTTTTCTGTGCTCACGTTTGTTGTTGGCATATGTGGTGATGTATATTATGTTTTTAGAGGTTTTGTACCGAGCACAAGATTCTATGTGTACATTAATATTCTCTGGATTTGTTATCTGGACTGTTGCTGTCCTCTTTTGTGGGTTTCTCTCTCGGCTGGTCTCTAGACTGTGATCCTCAGCTCCTGCACCACCTCTGCTGGTCTCCTCTCAAGATGTTTACGGAGCATGGCATGGAAACAGCCATCGCCTGCTGGGAGTGGCTGCTGGCAGCACGTGCTGGAGTGGAAGTACCGGTGTGTTTTTTTTTAAGTGTGCCTGTTTGTGTCTGTGTCTCTGAGTGCCTGTCTTCTGTATACATGCAAGAACAAGTTCCTCTCTTTCTCTGCCTAGTTTATGCGTGAGATGGCAGGAGCGTGGCAGATGACTGTGGAGCTGAAGATGGGCTTGTTCTCAGATGCTCAGGTGGAAGCTGATCCTCTGGCTGCCTCAGAGGAAAGTCAGCCTGTCCCCTGCCCTCCAGATGTTACCCCTCACTATATATGGATAGAGGTCAGACCCTGTGTGTATGTGTGTGTGTGTGTGTGTGTGTGTGTGTGCGCGTGTCTTGTCTTGTACCTTAAGAGAAGAGGTCCATGCCTTGCCAAAAAAAAGTTATTACTCTTCCTTATTAATCTTCTGCGGCCTTTTATTCTTGCCATTTCCCCCCTTTTCCTCTAGTTTCTAGTCCAAAGGTTTGAGATAGCTAAGTACTCTAGCGCAGATCAAGTGGAGATCTTCTGCAGTCTACTACAGCGCTCCCTCTCTCTCAACGTTGGTGGGGCCAAGAGCAGCCTCAACCGCCATGTAGCTGCCATCGGACCCCGCTTCAGGTACACAATAAACTCTTATTATTTATTAAGTACGAGAGGCAGGCGTTCTTAGAGATGTGCTCATAGTAAGCATATTGATCTGTGCTGCAGGCTGCTGACTCTGGGTTTGGCTCTGCTCCACTCTGACGTCGTCACCAACGCCACCATAAGAAATGTGCTCAGAGAGAAGATCTATTCCACGGCCTTTGATTACTTCAGGTACGCACACACACACACACACACACACACACACGCTATTGCACACACACTCAAATCTCTCCATCACTAATTAAAACCGTAGGAAACACGACATAAGCAGCGTGTTTCCTCCTTCAGTTCAAAACTTTCTTATCCCTTGAGGGAAATTTGGTTTGCAGAAAGGGTCGGCAGTTAAAACAAACAATAAAAACACATAATAAGAAACAACAAACCATGGTAAAAACAAGAATAACACATAGCAATCAGTGCAAAATACAAAGTTCTTGCACAGGCTGAATACACTACATCACTTCATGTGCACCTCTTTTGGAATATCTCTCATCCGGACGCCATACATCTTTGAGACGATATTATGATGCATATTATGACGTCTTTTCACCTCTTTGTAGTGTAACTCTGCGTTTTCTCTCTTTCCGCCCCTCCCCCCAGTGTGTCTCCGAAGTTTCCCACCCAGGGCGACAAGCGACTCCGCGAGGACATCAGCGTCATGATCCGTTTCTACGCCAGCATCCTGTCCGACAAGAAGTACCTGGCAGCATGCCATCTGGTCCCACCTGGTGAGCTTGGCACTACCCCAGCCCCGAGCACCCTCTCTGCCGGGATATTCGGATCGCTTATCGTGTCCAGCACTTCTCCGATTTCTATCTTAAGTAAGCCTAAAGCAGTGCAGCCCGGACTGCACTGCAGCAGGGGCATGCTTTTTACGCAAGTCAAATTTGACGCTGTTTATCCTCACTATGCTGCTGATAGATCCACGTATCTATCTACGGTACTACGGACCAAACCTTTTACCTTTCTAAAGCTGTTTTCCTCAACCTTTATTCTACCTTTCTCACTTTGCCTTACCCTTTCTCAGTCTTTTTCTTCCGTATCACACTACTACAATCACTCCATTTCCTATCCTAAATATCTTCCAGTTGTGAGGAAAAGCGCAAATTTGTCAGCTGCGTCAAGATGCATGAATTATGATATTATTCATCATGTCAGCTCACCCGTCTGCCCCTCTTCTCAATTTGTCATCAAAAGAAGAAAGTACAAATTGAGAAATGGTGTTTTTTCTCCACCACCCCAGATAATCCACTCCTCTTCGTTCCCGGTGACCCAGAGAAAAGAAACGGTCTCATTTTCACACGCACCAAACCACTCCAGGTAGACGAGTCCTCTAACCACAGATCCTGGATCAGATTAATCTGCCACCAGCCCTCCGTCCATTAACAAGATGAAATAATATTTGACCCAGTATCGGTGGTTCAGGGTTGCTCCTACCTACATGCAATCCCATTGGATTTCCCTCCTTTTTAAATGCATGACCATCACAACAGCAGAGGACTAACTGCTACAGCTCATCTCGCTCGTAAAAAAACTCCTCCCCCACCATCAAATATCCCCCAAAATACATCATATTATGTATGTTTTCACTGTTTAGAAGTCTTGATGCAGGACTCATGATGTTAAGGGATAAGAAACTTAGATCTGCAATTTCTTTCTCACAACCCTCTCGTTAATGTCGAGCGTTATCCCCAGTTCTGGGTTTTGAGCGAGCGGGGTTGAAAATAGGATGGGAGTTAGGGAAAGTGCGTCTTGAACACCAATAAAAAAAAATCATGTGCTCCTTGGTGCAAGACTTTTCTGCCCAAAACAATTGATTTTCTAATCCAAGATCAGATCTCTATGAGGTCAGACATGCACATCTGCAGTGCTTTCTTCATCAAAGAGCATTTTACTTTCCTCAAATGTCAGCTGGGTTAGCTGTACGGTGAGTAGCAGTGATGTAGGTTAAATTCTTGTTGTAAACTCCTACCAGTCATCAGTAAAACACTCACAGGGACAAATGAAAACGTTTGAGTGAAACACAGAAGCATCTAGACAGATGGGAATAGGAAATTGTGAGGATGTTGTCATTGATGACTGAAGTATCTGATCTGATTATGGATCTATTAGTGATTGAGACACTGAGGAAATAAGAGGTTGGGCTACGGTCTGGTACAGTTCAGTTGGAGGACAGGGAGTGATGAAGAGAAAGATCTGCTTTAAGGATAGGAAGGATAACAGCAGAGTGGACCAGAGAGGGATGGAGAGAGAGTTTGGGTGCGTTTTGGCCTACTGAATGTGTATTTGTATGTATGTAGATAATCAGGACCCGTCAATGAACAGTCTGTCAGTGATGAACGCCGCTGACCTCAGGACCAACATGGACTCCAGCGCCCGCTCCCAGCAGAGTAGCCAAGGATGGATCAACACCTACCCACTGTCCAGTGGCATGTCCACCACATCCAAGAAATCGGGTACCACTTACATTCATATGCAGGTCCATGGCACCGCACACACTCCCACGTATGTCTTCAGACATAAACCTCTCTCTTCTACTCCTAGGCTTGTCTAAGAAGAGTAACAGAGGGACCCAGCTTCACAAATACTACATGAAACGCAGGACTTTGTTGCTGGCCTTACTGGTGAGTGCTGCCTATGGAGAATCAGCCTAACAACTACCTTTTTCTTGTTTGACCCCAATCAAGCTCTGTTAAGACTAATTGTGATGCTGCTAATCGTCGAACCCTCTCCATCCTCTCCACTCTCTCTTCATCTTGCTGTCCGTCTGCTCCCGTTTTTTTTTTCCAGGCCAGCGAGATCGAGCGGCTGACAACGTGGTACAACCCCCTGTCCACTCAGGAACTGGCCATCTCCACAGAGCAGTCGGTGGAGACCAGCATCGCCAACTGGAGGTCCAAATATATTAGTCTGACTGAGAAACAGTGGAAGGACAACGTCAACCTCGCCTGGAGTATAGCGCCTTACCTGGCGATGCAGCTACCAACCAGGTTCACTCTGTCTCTCTCTCTGAACCACACACTCACACGCTCTCCTGCACTGTACACCATATATTATTACATACATGCACGGCCACAGAATACACACGTTTCTTAAACTACAGCTTCTAGAGCCACTTTCCCGGTACAGACTGCATTCTGGGCGCATCGTGTAATATTAGAATATAATAACACTGTGTCATGTCCCTCTGTTGCCAGGTTCAAGAATGAGGCCATTGTTGCAGAAGTGACCAGGCTGGTGAGGCTGGACCCTGGAGCAGTCAGCGACGTACCTGAGGCTGTCAAGGTAAGCTGGGCTCTTTCAGCAAATCAGTGTTGACTGTCCTTTTTGTGTGTGTGTGTGTGTGTGTGTGCATAAAAACATGCATTTTCTCCTCACTCCCTAGTTCCTGGTGACCTGGCACACCATTGATGCTGATTCTCCTGAGCTGAGCCATATCTTGTGTTGGGCTCCAGCAGACCCCCCCACCGGCCTGTCCTACTTCAGCAGCATGTACCCTCCTCATCCTCTCACTGCTCAGTATGGGGTGAAGGTGCTACGCTCCTTTCCTCCAGTAAGTCATATATTGATGGTAGATTTTCGTACGCTGGCATCAACAAAGAATTGTACAGTATGTTGTTGCCTTACTGCTGTCACAGCACTATTCTAGAGAAGATGCTGTCTTAACAAGTAGCTGTTTTTGTCTTTAGGATGCCATCCTGTTCTACATTCCTCAGATTGTGCAGGCTCTACGTTACGACAAGGTGAATGTTCACTCCTTTCGACCAGTCGGTCCTCACTCTGCCTTCACTGTACTGTCATTATACAAAATACTTCACTCTTCTCTTCAAGCTGGTTTTACTGACTTTGACTACCAAGTGAAAGAAACAGTTGGTTGCTCTGTTGAACTCGGATACTCTGCCCTTCTCAGATGGGTTACGTGAGAGAGTACATCCTGTGGGCAGCCCAGAAGTCTCAGCTGCTAGCCCACCAGTTCATCTGGAATATGAAGACCAACATTTACCTGGATGAGGAGGGACACCACAAAGATCGTGAGTCTCTCTGTTTGTTGTTGTTGTTGTTTTGCCTTATTCATGTGTAATAATATTGTTATGACTAATTGGAAAATCCTTATTAGGCTTAATCAAGTCAAGTTTATAAATCAAGTTTATTTAGTCACACTTATGAAACTCAGATCACACATGTACACTGCTCTCCACCTGTGGTACTACGTCTTGGCATTCTTTGATCTTTCTGTGTAGCTGACATCGGGGAGCTGCTGGAGCAGATGGTGGAGGAGATCACTGGCTCTCTGTCTGGTCCGGCCAAGGATTTCTACCAGAGAGAGTTTGACTTCTTCAACAAGATCACCAACGTGTCGGCCATTATCAAGTAAATCATTTCGCTGCAGAGCTTCCCATTCAGTGGCAGGTTTTGTTTCCGAGTGTTCTGCAACACATCCGTATCGGGAATGTCTCCAGTTGAACTTAAACGTCGTTTTTTTTTTGCTTTTCAGGCCAGTTCCGAAGGGGGATGAGAGGAAGAGGGCCTGTCTTAAAGCCCTGTCCGATATCAAAGTCCAGCCAGGTAACAAAGTGTCCGTAATACTTATAAACAAATGAAAATATATGTTGAGATTCTTCTAACAACTATTCTTCAAAGGATAAATAGTGAAAATCTGATTTCCTCTCGGCGTCGTCATAGGCTGCTACCTACCAAGTAACCCTGAAGCTATAGTCCTCGACATTGACTACAAGTCTGGAACTCCAATGCAGAGGTAATTTTGTTAAAGTTTGCTTTTGACATGTCGCTTCCCTCTATGTGTATCTGATGTGTGTGTGTGGTGCCTGTCCTCACAGTGCTGCCAAGGCTCCATATCTGGCCAAGTTTAAGGTGAAGCGTTGTGGGGTGAGCGAACTGGAGAAGGAGGGCCTGCGCTGCCCCTCGGACTCCGTGGAAGACGGAGAGGAGAGCGCAGACGGGTTACGCAGGGTTTGCTGGCAGGCTGCCATCTTTAAAGTGGGAGACGACTGTAGACAGGTACCTCACCTCCTCTTACTTGCTGATAGGTACACCGGCCACATTTACTGAGGAAACGTCTACTGACTTTTCTGTCTCTCGAATCCCAGGACATGCTGGCCCTGCAGATCATCGGCCTTTTTAAGAATATCTTCCAGCTGGTGGGCTTGGATCTGTTCGTCTTTCCCTACAGAGTGGTGGCCACTGCCCCGGGGGTGAGACTATTTTACCCTGTCTATCCTCATTTGTTCCCAGGCCTACACCTCCTCCATCCAGTTAATAATGACATTAACTAAACTTCTCCTCCTCAGTGCGGCGTGATCGAGTGCATCCCCGACTGTAAGTCTCGTGACCAACTCGGCAGACAGACAGACTTTGGGATGTACGATTACTTCCGTAACCAGTACGGAGATGAGTCCACCCTGGCCTTCCAGAAGGTGTGGGGATCAAGCCTTGGGTCGTTTACTCCATAACCTGTTAACCTTTGAGTATTCCTTATAATGTTACCCAAACTTCGAGTTCAATCCCAACCCTTAGTTACAACTACTTTTAGCTTTGAACAAATAGTATTTTTTTTCTCTGACATCACCGCGAGGGTGGAAAGAGACGAACAAGTCCAGTCAACTCCCAACAAAATGTACGCAACTACTGAGGCACGCACTAATTCTCTCCACCTTTCCGTAGGCGCGGTATAACTTCATCCGCAGCATGGCGGCCTACAGTCTTCTGCTGTTCTTGCTGCAGATCAAAGACAGACACAACGGCAACATCATGCTGGACAGCAAGGGGCATCTCATTCACATCGGTAATGTACACAGTGTCATGTAACCATTCTCACTGTTCCTTGATTTGTTCCTTTTCTTCTCTCTCCTACCCATATCCTGCTCAGTAGTAATCCATTTTGTTTTAGAGAGACGCAAATAAAGGACTTTTGTAGCATGTGAGTCACACCATTAGGATGAGGCCTGTACACAGTATTAGTGAGGGTTTATATTTACTTGTATTTGCGTATTTTCCAGACTTTGGCTTCATGTTTGAGAGCTCTCCTGGCGGTAACCTGGGCTGGGAGCCAGACATCAAGCTGACAGATGAGATGGTGATGATCATGGGAGGCAAGATAGAGGCTACGCCCTTCAAGTGGTTCATGGAAATGTGTGTCAGGGGATATCTGGCTGTACGGTAAGAAACACTGTGCACGCTAAGGGAGTTCTGTAATAGGTACTGTCGTTGGCAAAAGAGACGATCCATGCTGCTCCATTATCTCACCCAATGATTACACATCCCCTGTGGGCTTTGTTGTTGTGGAGAGAACAGAGGCGATGTTGGGTTTTAAAGGATGAGTTAAAGGAGAAATACATGGTTCATTTAGAAATTCAGAGGTATGGCCACAAAATCCACACCGAGCCTAAAGGTCTTCTATATTCCAGATGAATCTTTCGTCTGTGTGACTTTGTCGATTGCAAATTCTTGTTTCCATTTGCTCCTTCCCATGCCTTCCTGTAACTTACAAGGCCCTACATGGATGCAGTGGTTTCCTTAGTGACTCTCATGCTGGACACTGGACTCCCATGCTTCAGAGGACAAACCATTAAACTCCTCAAGTAAGTACTACAGCGGCGCGTCTATGTGTAATCTGCAGTGTGGCTCAAAATCAAGAGATGAGGCTGCCACGTTGTTGTAGACATCCAGCCAACTTTTGGTGTGGTGAAAAACCTTGAGGAAATTAGATTTTTTTCACAACAATATCATGAAAGAGATTGATGAAAGCTCAGGAGCAAAGCATTGATAGGGGTAGGCGGTGATTTTGCCCTTAGACGCACAGCTCACAGCTTGGCTCCACACCCCAGGCAAATGTGCCAAACATGACCAACATCACATTTGTTGTTGCTGCCTTTTTTTCCATTCACTAAACCTTCATTTCACCAGTCACTTTTATTGCCGAACATTAAGCTGACATTTCCCCTTTATACTTCCTTGTCAGTGCCTTCAATGTAACTATTTATGTTGGTAACATATACTGTATATCTGTAAGAAGAAGAGGACAGGGGTTGGAAACAGAGAGGAGGAACAGAGCTGCGAAATTGTGTTTTATTCCCGTGAAAACAACAGACATTAATCTCCTTTTCAGAGGACGGTTTAACCCTCAGATGAGTGAGAAGGAAGCAGCGGCTTACATCATCAAAATCATCCAAAGCTGTTTCCTCAGTAGCAGGTGAAAATCCCCCCCATTGACGTTATTCACTCATTTCTGCACCTTATTTGCTAATCCTGCATTGTAATGCTGCAGTTGCTAAACACAACACGGTGCAAAGTTGCTGAGAGCAGGTGGATGAAAAACAGTGACACTAATACTTCTTTGCAACCTTGTTTCCAACAGGAGCAAAACGTATGACATGCTGCAGTATTACCAGAACCAAATTCCCTACTGAAGACATCCCCTCCTGCTCTCCCCTCCCTTCAGTTTTCTAGACCAGGATGCTCCGCAAAAGCCTCTTGAAAGAAACTATGATGTGGCATTTTCATTCTACTCCTCCAGATTTAGTCGAAACAAATTGTCAAAATCATGTCATGGGCATCCAAACATGAAAGAATAGTTGTTGTTTTTTTTTCACCAACAGAAGTATTTGAATTATCCTTGAAGTATTCATTGTTGGGGCTGTTATTTGTGACACATCAGAAGCAGCACTGTCACACTTGAGGAAGATGGCCATAAAGGGAGCCATATTTATAGTGTTGGTTAAAGCAGGTGTCATTATTATTACTCCAGTAGTTATTGGTTATACTATGCTGTTTTCCACTTTTATGCACTTTATAGATCTCTTCATTTCATTGGCCTCGCCTGCCTACGATCGAGAGCTTGAAAAGAGATTAAAGGGAGAAATCAGAGATTAAAATCAACTGATCATTTCAATTTCAGTATTCTTGGTTTAGTCAAGAACACAAGCCAGTATTGTCAGATGAATCACGACTCCTTGCACAAGTCAGTCAACATGTACTTTCTCTTAGGTAATGTAAAGGTCATGAGAAAATCAGTTTTTTAGAATAAACATAATAATCACAGTTACTTTACTGTGATAGACTTTGAACAAGGAAGTCATATCATATATGAAAAAAACCTATTTATTGCGAGAAGATTGACCAAACGTTATTCGCAAACTTTGCGAATTTCACTGATATTTATCTTCAAAGGCGGACATGTCTCAGCTTCATGTCAGCGCTTGGGTCAAAACGGGTTTTCTGGGAAAAGAGGTGATAAAGCCCTCAGTATGGACTTGGAGGTCATTAGCTAGGTCTACGTCTCAACCATGCATGCTTCGAACATAGGTGGATTTTTAGGGGACGGATACAGGTGTTATTACATGTCTGCATACCCTTTACTCTATGTGCAACCTTGCTTTGAAACATTCCTCTTTGTGCTCAGAGAAAGTATTTCAGTCATGCCTCAATCTGTACTTGAACCTCCAGGATCTGGGTTTTCACTTGTTGCTGTTACTGTAAACGGCTGCTGATGACGATTCTACCCAAAAAGCCATTTCTCTCGCCCTTGGTACAAACAAGAACTGTAGCGATACTTGAGACAAAAACCCAAACCTTATGCAATATGTTCATGTGTGTCGTGTTCAACAAATGAGGTTGCTACAACTTCTTCCTGCAGAATCTTATGTGAGAACTGGTTTGTGTTGCATCTATAAATTCTTATATAGTAAGTCCTATAATTTAGGGGTGAACCCAACTTTATGTATGTAGACAAACGTTTTATTGGCTTATAATAGACAGATACTTTAAGGAGCTCTTATTGCTGTGATCATGGCTATCGTCTCTTGAAAAAGCCATTTTATTGTAGTTGATTTTGTTGATTTGCTGCCTTTTTAAACACTTTTATCATCCCTAATGTCTACCACTGTTTTATGAGAATATTAAGATAGAACAAGTGTTAAATAACACACCTTTTCTGGCCATTTGGTCTGTACGTGATAGCTGTGTGTGTGTATGTATGTGTGTGTGTGTGTGTGTGTCTGCGTTTTTGTTTATCTGGTCAGTTTGTGGGTATATAATTGCTCGTTTGTCTCAATTGTTCATACGGAGAAGCACGTCTGTCATTTTGTGATCATGTGTGGAAACAATCAAATCAAATAAATCTTAGTTACAGATTCAATGTGTCAGACATTTGTCTTAATCTTGCCCTGGTATATTCTTTATGCTGTGGCTGTTATATTCAAGTACAATTATACTAAATCCTGGTCAGGTCTTATATAACAGGCTCATTTCATTTTTATCATACACTCATGAATGATCAGTCAACAGTTAAAACAGTATCTTACATTTTTAAGTTAATACTCCAGTACATTCAGTCTGTCCTACTCTCTCCTGCAGCTAAATCTCACAACCTACATACCAATGCTTCGAAATGTTTTGTATGAAAAAGGTGTATAAAACCATGTAGTCTGTTATTTGTATATCTTTTTAAGTGGATTAATTTCCACTTAAAATGTTCCATTTCTTCCGCTGTGTGTGTCCTGACAGTAAGTACTTTTCCTGCTTATTTTGAAATGGCTGGCTGCTCTTTCAAGACAGCAGACGGAGGGTTAGATGAAAATACAGCCTGTTGTGTTGAACTCTGACCTCTGTCACAGCATAGGCGGGGGCCCTTAAAGCACTTCACGCCAAAGGGGGCCCATCACATTATGTTGGGTGATGGTAGGCTGATGTTTACAAAAGAAAGCTTGTGACTGGAACATTGCTAGTTCAGGCTAGTTGGGAAGGTCTGGCGAAATCTGGCTAGAGGAAGTGGACAAGCGCTCACTTAGTGGCTAAAACACAGGAAAGTGGTGGTGTGCAACTATGCAATATGCCTGTAACTCTTCATTCTCCTGTAGCTACTCTCCAATTACTCTCCAATCAGTGGATTATTACCAAGTGGTTAAATCATAAAATGCAACAGCTTAGTTATGTACTTCTAGTTTTGCCAACTAAGCAAGACTAGCAAGCAAAGAGAGAATCTGAAAGATTATACAAGGGGACAACAAAGAGCAAGTTTGTGCACAAAGGACACCCCTACAGCTGGCAGACAAACCCCCCCACATCTCTTTGTCCCCATCAAGCACTACTTAAAGCGGGGCCCCTGGAGTTGAATGTGGTCCCTCCCATGTGTCTGCTTGTCAACCCCTCACTGTCTCATTGATCAGTTGGTCAGACACCTCTAAAGACATGATCAGCTTGGCACCTAAATGGCCTTCATGTTTAAAAGTCCTCACTGTACATTAGGACCAGTGCAAATTCTACTTCCCCTTTATGGCGAAGCTTACAAACTTCCACATAAATAAACAATTGACTTTCCAAACTGGGGTACAGGTGGGGGGTACCCAAAAACAGCTGCGATCATTTATTTAATCAATGAATTCTAACATTCAGTCTTATTTTGAGCATTAGCAAGTACACCGATGAGCTTTAACATTAAAACCACTGACAGGTGAAGTGAATAACATAGATTATCTTGTTACAATGGCACCTGTCAAGGGGTGGGATATATTGGGAAGCAAGTGAACAGTTAGTTCTTGAAGTTGTGTTGGAAGCAGGAAAAATGGGCAAGCGTAAGGATCTGAGCGACTTTGACATGGGCCAAATTGTGATGGCTAGACGACTGGGTCAGAGCATCTCCAAAACGGCAGGTCTTGTGGGGTGTTCCCCCCAGTATGCAGTGGTTAGTACCTACCAAAAGTGGTCCAAGGAAGGACAACCGGTGAACTGGCCCATGGTTCATTGATGCGCATGGGGAGCGAAGGCTAGCCCGTCTGGTCCGATCCCACAGAAGAGCTACTGTAACACAAATTGCTGAAAAAGTTCTGGCTATGCTAGAAAGGTGTCAGAACACACAGTGCATTGCAACTTGCTGCGTATGGGGCTGACCCCTGTCCACCGCGAAATGGTTTTAACGTTATGGCTGATCGTTGTATACAGAGACACTAGTTGCAAAGATGACTCTAATGCACCCTCTAGTGGGTAAGGGTGAAAAACACCATGCACTGTCTCAGGGTCGGGTGGGGAAAATGTCTCGCGCATCACTGCGTCTTCCAAACGAAGGCAAACGTGCATACCTACTCCATACTGAAGTGCGTTGGTAATCTCGAGGCCAAGTGTTGCCACGTCTCTTCGAACTGAATGTTGTTTTGAATCGTTACATGATGAAGAGTGGCTCACGCGACTCGGCGATCTATTCTCTCGCCTCGATGAACTAAACCTGGGACTACAGGGCATCTCCGCGACTTTATAGACAGTGTGTGTGGAAAATGATATGAGACTGGAACTCTTCCCCGATTAAACCTGATGTTAAGGCTTTATGTGCGTCAATCCACGCGCACCCCTCTAAATGAGTAAGTGACTAAATGTTGTGACGGTAGAGCTTGTATAGTCTTACTCAGATGAATTAAACGTTTATTTTGTTGCCTAACTTTGTCTTGTGATATGACAGGTTATCATAATGCAGATAATTTTTAGTGGTCTGTCCTGGTGGGGCTGGAGGGGATAGTCACTTAAGATCTCAGTGAAACACTGAAAAAAGTTTGGGAACCACTTCATTAGAGTAACCATACCTGCCGAGTATTTGAAGGTGAACCTAAACTGTGGCTGCCATGGCTCATTTTTTGAAATAAAAAGCTCTGAAACATATGTTTACAATGGCCTTTAACAATAAATGGCAGACTATGGTGTATAGAGCTGGCAAAAATCACACAAATAAAAGTAATAACTACTTTGTATTCAACAGGATTTGAGCAACTATACAAATCATACAAAAACATATCATGTAGACCTTTTGTCACACTGACAAGTTGCCCTGGATTACCAACAATGCTTTGTGTCATCTCTGTAAAGCATCCAGAACCTCCAGAGAACACCATGGTCCCTGCTTCATACATTTAGGAAGCAATATGAGCAAAGTCAAATCCATAAATACATTCAAAAGACGTATGATTGCATGATGATTCAACATCAAGGTTGGACACACAGTGTGTGAGTAACGTTGGCAGTCAACATCATTTCAAAATATCTTGAGATGCATTCCACAAAGTCTACACACACGTTCAAACTTAAAACAAAGACACTCTAATCCCACTCAAATCTAAAAACACTATAGAGGCAATGGGAATAAATCCTGCAAGACTTCAGTGCACAAATCAGAACATTTTCAATACATCCACTAACCTCCTGAGTGAAAAACCAGCCTGAGTGTATTTTCTGAAATGATAATTCACATTGCAAAGCTCCATTTTCTTCTTCAATCACTCTGATTAGGATATTGAGAGAGTGCTGACATTCACCCTGTCTTTGGATTTCAATCCACATTCCAAGCTCTCCGTTTCTCATCAGTTTGTGTCAAATGAAACGGCCTGCTGAAGTAAAGGTATGGCAAGCAAGTCAGGAAATCAAAAACCCAAGATACTATAGCAGCATTAGCAGATGATCCCCCAACAACCACATAAAACATCCAGTTTTGCTGAAGATTCACACACAAAAAAAAAAAAGCCCTAATACATCCAAGTTTGTCTTTTCATAGCAACTTTGTGTTTCATCCTTACCAACCTCGTGTTGAGAATATTGCATTAGACAAGTGGCCATATGCAGTAACAAGCTCAACAAACCCATATATATCTAATTGCGGATTTATATATATTTTTTTTTACAATACATTCATTTAGCAGACGCTTTTAACCAAAGCCACTTACAAGTTACAGTTTACACTACGTGGGGATCAAACCCATGACCCTGAGACTCTCATGCTCTACCGACTGAGCTGTCCGGGCCAGAGGGATCCAAGTTCATATAGGATACATGCAATATGCATCCCAGTCATGAGCTATGATATACACCTATGACAGTCTTAACCCATTTTTGCTTGAATAACAAAGCTCTCTCAGTCCAAAACCCCCTGGGGAAACGTTGATGACATTTCAAGAGCTGCCTATCATCATCACATTCAAACAGGCAAACTGTACAACACATTTTGGTTAATAATACTGCAATAAAATAAAGTAGTGTGAAGTTAATTCATTCTTAGTGAAAGGGATTTTCTGATTAAAACACTTTGGCTTTACCTGAGAAAAGATGTGCATGTTTGTGGACATTTGGGTGACAGAGCTGTATGATATATGTATACTCCAAGTAGATTTGTAATGCCTAGTAGTACGTAGTACCAGTACAAAAGTATCTAGGTAAGGTCCACAAGCTATACAGAATTGTATGTGTGTGTATAAAGAGTGGTCTATAGTGCAGTGAAATGTTTGCATTCATATATACTGAAAGAAGTAACGAGTGAAATTTTGGGTGAAACAAAACAGGTACATTTTAGAGATGTGTGTGCTTCTACGTGCACCTTCAAAAATTGAGGTAAGGCTGGTTCTGAAAATGAGGTAGCAGGGAATCGCCCAGGTATGTCTTCAATGTGGCGGTGTGTGCGTTCTTAGATGGCCGACAAGGTTGCCTTGCCGTGTGAACTTCGTAGATGGCTGATGAGGCTGTGTTGATGTGTGAACTTCCACCTGCATAGGTGACATTTGTAGGGTGTCTCCCCCAAGTGACATTGCATGTGCTCTGTCAGACGGTACTGGCGTGTGAAGCGCATGCTGCACTCCCCACATGCGTACGGTTTGAGACCACTGTGGCTGCGCATGTGGCGTGTCATAGTGCTCTTCTGAGTGAATCGCTTCCCACAGATGTTGCAAGGGAACGGCTTGGACGGCAAGTGGCTCTTCCCGTGTTGCCTTAGCAAAGCCGCATAGCTCTGACTGCAGACAGAAGAGATGCGGCAAGGCGGCGTATGGTCTTCATTTGTTTCTTCCTCCATGGATTGTGATGGTAGATACTCAGGGTCTGCATCTTGGTCTTCCTCCTTGATGAATTCCTCCTTGATGAATTCCTCCTTGATGAATTCCTCCTTGATGAATTCCTCCTTGATGAAGGGCCCTGCCCCCTGCCCCTCTGAGTGCAAACAGCAACAGAGAATTAATGGATGGAAGGGTTAACTTGTCTTAACTAGATTTCTGTGTTCAGTCAATAGAATGTACCTCTGATATAATAAATTGTGATTGCATTGTTTTAAGTAGTCTCCAGGATCTGTGTTTTCCCAGTGCCACCATCCACAACACCTAGCCAATGTCTAGCCAAAGTCTTGCTGAATGCTGAAAATGAAGTTCATACCAGGTCCCTCTGCAGAAGACGTGCTCTCTGTGCACAGGTCTGGCTGACGGGTTTCCCGTTTCCTGTGGCAGAAACAGAGATGCATGATTTAAAAAAAAAAAAAAAACTTCACGTATGTTTGAAAGATAGGGCTGCATACCCAAATGATTTAGTCAACAAGCTGAGCTTGTGTAGACAAGTCTAATGTTGTGCTCTTCAACTTACAGGGTTTTTTTGCACAGTGTGCTCTCACTGTTGAGCCTATTCCGTACAACTTTCCTTAGGTCCTTGATGTTTGCCATGGGGAATTTTGTCAATGTGTAGTCTGTGAAACAGAGTGACAAACAAATTCCAAATGTTCAAACATAAGCTGTAAAACAC
>OOFE01023979.1:17816-29537 GCA_900323365.1 Monocentris japonica | reverse complement strand
GCTGTACATTTTCTGTGGTTCTGCTGCTTTTCATCAAGTACTTTCTTCTATCCATCTATGGAGAAACAGGTTTCTTTGTAGGCTATCTATGTTATATGTACTTTTTGGCTATCATGAGAGAAGCTGACATTTCAGTCATTTTTGTTAACATTGTACCTAGCAAGTTACAAAGCTAGTGAGTGTTGCTAATGCGCGCCGCGCCCGATCTGGTGGTGGCAGGTCTCTCTCTCTCTTTCTCTCTCTGTCTCTCTCTCTCTCTCTCTCGCTCTCTCTCGCTCTCTCTCTCTCTCTCTCTGTGTCTCTCTCTCTCTCTGTCTCTCTCTCTCTCTCTGTCTCTCTCTGTCTCTCTCTCTCTGTCTCTCTGTCTCTGTGTGTCTCTCTCTCTCTCTCTCTGTGTCTCTCTCTCTCTCTCTCTCACAGTTCAGACTGGTCTGGTGGAAAATATAAAAAGACTTTACTGTGATGGCTGGCCAATAATAAAAGTGCAAAGTGACTTAGCTTGCACAGTCAAAAACTGGCTCTATCCCTTGGCTCCAGTGTGAACCTTTTATTGCTAGCCTTTGTGGAAATACTTAGTGGAGTGTTAAGTTAGGACACACTCATGTATCCTCCCTCAGGTTAGATTGACATGGATTACGGTTAGGCTTTATTGAGATTTTCATTATTTTTTTCTTGCTTCATGCTCTAGTTTAATACGCCATGATTAAGACTGCTCCTACTCCTACTTTCTCTCAATGGATATCTTCCTAGAATGTAAACCTCCATGTCTGAAAATGGTTCCAGAAGTCCTGCTGCTCCTCAGTCTGCGTAAATACACTGTAGTGAAAAAACAAAAACAAAATGTGTGTCCTGTCCATGCTTGTTTGCAGATGAAGTTACTGAACCTTTACATCAAGAGGGCCCAGACGACCAACAGCAATAGCAGCAGTTCCTCAGATGTCTCCTCTCACAGTTAATGGAGGGAGGTTTCGGTTGGAAACCCTGCGGATGGCCGTCTGACTGAGCGCCACATCCGTCCGTGACGTAGCCGTGCCTCTTCCAGACTCCTCCGTCTCTGCGCTTCACCACCCCCATTCCATCCCCACCCCAATCAATCGCTCCTCAGCATCATAACTAAAGCTCCTCGGTGCTTTTCTTCTCTTTAGGCGACCTGCTGACAGTCATTTAGTTCCTTCCCCCTCCTTTACTCCAGAATGTTTTGAATGTAACTGAGGTTTGGTTTTAGATGGGGGGGGGAGGGGCTAGCATTTGGACTTTTCTGTTGTCTTTAAACAAGAGCCGCGTTTTCTTCCTCGTTGGATCCCAAAACGTGCACCCATCCTTGTTTGTGCCACCACATTTTGTTAATAGAAGCCTGTTGTTCTCTGAGCCCTGAGACAAGGCGGAGTAAGGAGCTCGTCCAGACACGATGCCCTGAAATTTACACATCAAATTTGAGGAAGTGCAATTGTAAAAGGGGGCACAATAAAGGAATTTCTGTCAAAATGATTTCAGTTAGGGTCGAAATATCATTTGGCTGGCCCAGTGATGGTAAGAAGTCCACGGGATTTGAGGTAAAATCTGGTTTGGGGAACATTAAAACCAAATATTCTAAGATTAAAACTTAAAAGAAATTCCTATGTGAGGGAACAATGTGACAGAAAAGTAGTACTGTATTTTTAGTTATATATATTAGTAGTTACATTTTAAGTTTGTCAATCATTGTAAAGGGTCGTGGAAACCAGTCCAGGCAAGTGTTTTTTTTATTTAATCCTAATTGTTTGAACCCTTTTAATGAAAGGATTGTTTCACTCAAAAAGGTGACAATTTCCTGAAGAATCATTTTTCAACAACAAAATTGACAATCTTTGGAAATATTTGTTGTAGGTCTTTATTTTGAGGTACAGAAGTTAAGATGAAGTCATTGTCAACTTTACAGTGAAATAATTTTCAAAGTTCCCAACTGAATTTGATGAGCCACAACTAGCAAACGGACAGGGCTGAAGTTGAGCCCGACCCTCTATTATCATTGTGTTGCCTGTAATTTCAGACAATGAACGACCTGCATTGAGCTTGAAAACATAAATGTTATCAGTCGAAACATTGTACAAGTACAAAGTATCCAGTTGTTTTACTTCATCCTGCTTTCATAAACAAAACACCCCCCTTTTGGTTGCGTGGCCAATATATGGCATCTTACCTGTAAATCTGTGATGCTGCTGCTCAGTTGAAGTGTGACTTTGTCCGAAGAGGAAGTCTGATTTGTAAATACTGCAAATGTTTCCCGGCTCGGTGTTGGGAGCGAGACCAGCGATCCGAGGACAGTCGAAAGACGTTACCAGGCCTTATTCATTTTACACACACTAATGTTTCCTGACCGGGACTGCGGAGAGTGGATGGGATGTACAGCACTGTAGCTCTTGGCTCTCGAAAATGTGAAACCACATAGTTTTAACAGGAAAACAAACCCCAATGGTGTTATGGAGTATTAGTCACTACGCCACTCACTTTCCCTTTCATGTAACTACAGCTTCTGCAATAACCGCAAAAAAAAACAAATTTAAAGTATTTTGTACATAAACTTTTTTGGTCACTGCTTCGCAAATTTTACATAACGACAAAAAAAGAAAAGAGAAAAGGTTGACTATCTCACTTTTTTGCATGTTAGCTAAATAGCTTGCATGTAATCTGCGGCACACGTTCAACTTTGTGCTGTTTTGATGGGCCCGGTTTTTTGGCTGTTAAAGTGCACTTGTAACATCATCAGATTACTCACCTCTGATTTATTGTTTCAGTACAGGAGGTAGCCATATTAGCCACGATCATGTGCAAAAGGTGCAGTATGGAGCACCGACTGTCAGAATACGCCACTCTCAGAAGGTCAGGTAGCCACTGCATCGTCTTCAGGCTGGATATTGAAAAACCTCTTAGCACCGAGTGATTTTGGGATCAGTACCAAGTTTCAAAAAGTATCAGATTTTATTGAAAAAAAAATGTAAATGCTACATTCCTGCAATGAGACCTTTCTTCAAGTTCATGGGTTCCCATACTCACATCAGGGACCCCTTAATAGAAATGTTTTCAGCCACGGATCCCTGTTTGCAAACATTTTGTCTCTGATGAGAGTTTTGTTGTTCGATATGATTTGGTAGGTAATTTATATCTTAGATGGGGAGAGTGAAACCTGTGGTCATTTTATTTTCTGTTCTGATTGCTTAGTTCTAGTAAATAAAATAAAGTAATACTGAAATTGAAGTATTTCTTATTTTACTTGGGGGACCCCCTGGAGCTCTCTCAAGGTCCCTACTTTGGGAACCACTGCTCTAGCTGATGGGTGTTTTTATTGAGGGGATCCATTGAGTATGGGCTGATTCTGTTTAGAAAAATAAATTAATGTACAAAAGTTACACAAAATTTGCTCTCTGGCTTAATGAATTATGCTTTCATTCAACAAGGAAAGGCATCGGGGAAAAAACACTGGTATAAAATTTGAAGTATCAGAAACAAATTTCCATCAATACCTAGCGCTATACTCTGTAACATGCCTGTCTGTGCTCTACCTGACTATCTTCCTCCATCCCTTTAACAGTTTCAAATCAGATTTGTTCTTAAATGGGGCCGCTCTCCAAGCAAATCTGTCGTTGGTGTAAGGGGAAAGTTTACCGGTCACCAAGTTTTGATCTGCCGGTAGCAAAATCGTCCTGCAGATAATCTGTTGATGCGTTGCTGGTCACTATAAAGAAATAAGATGGTATTCCTTGCAAACTGTTCACTATGCATGTTATAAGTTGTCTTTCTTTTGTCTCGTTCGGTCATGTAATGTTCACATCTGTATTTATATATTTGTTTTATTTTATTTTATTTCATTGTATTGTTTTTCATGAAAAACTGTACAGAAGGGTTTGTTAACATCCACCTGTGATAGATTTGCAACAATGTAAAAAAAAAAAAAAAAAGTTTGCTCTAGAAATAAACATGAGTTGACCTGGTGGTTTTCTGGTTATTCAGTCCAGATTGTGTGATTGTCCATGTTAACAAGTCATTTAATCTTCAGTCTTGAAAGATGTGAAAATGCACATTTCAATAGAGGGCAAGGGAATAATGACACTTATAGTTTTCATTGATTTGCTTTTTATTTAAAATCCTGGTAAAGTAAGAATTGAGTTTCATTATTTGAGATAAAAACAAGTAGTATATTAGTCAACACAGATACAAATTATATATAAGAAATGAATTTCAGTTTCAATCCAACATTTTTCAAGGACTTTCATGAAATATAGGAAAAGCAAAGTATCTGATAAGTTTTTACTTAGAAAAGAAAAGAACAAACTTCCAACAAGTGAAGCTGCATTGGAAACAAATGAAAATATCTCACCCCATTGGCATTTTTGTCTTTTCAAAAAGAATAGTTGAAAAGTGAGTGGAAGATTGTAAAGGTGGACGTTTTCTTCACAGTGCAGGTTAGGCCTTGTTTAATTGTGCCATCGGTGGCATCAGTATGAAGTCGTCCTTTCGTTGACAAGCACACCAGAGTGCTGAGGTGTGCTTAGCTGCTCCGAGTAAACATTAACCTGACCATCACCTATTGCCTTGTGGGGGTCAGTGGTCAGTTTACTTGTGCATGTTTTCAATTAAATGTGCAACCTGGGACCAAACTTTCTTTCTTCTTCCACTCTCAATTGATCTTTTGAATTTTAGAATAGAAATTTGTCAAAAATGTCCACCCATGACTTTTCTACGGAAGAGGATTAGGGCCACATGTGAAAAATGTATTTGAGTTCTGAGTTTAAAGTCAGAATTCTGAGATTCAAGTCAGAATTATGGGTACCTGTAAGGAACCAACTTCAGTGAGAGAGTCACTTTGCGTCATGCAGGAGGGGAACCACACGCTGACCTGGGACCCCTCGAACATGCAAGTGACTCGCAAGTGACTCTCTCATTGAAGTTGGTTCCTTGCAGGTACCCATAATTCTGACTTTAAACTCAGAACTCAAATACATTTTTCACATGTGGCCCTAATCCTCTTCCGTACTTTTCTCATCCCCACTTTCTCTATTGTTTTGTATATTGGTGTTTCAAAATCACACAAGGAAACAGAAGTTACTCTCTTCACCCCAGCTTGTTGGCCTTCTCTTCCACTGGCCTGTCTAGTGTTAAATTCACCCCCAAACGCCATTACCCTAAGTGAGTTTAAAGTCTAGCTTTAGTGCCATATTGTTGGCAGTGTCAACAACTGGTCAAGTGAAGCCGCTATTAGTGCATCAGTCCAGCTGGACGTTGCAGTGGGAGGTGTGTCTGGTCCCTCCGCCTCTCAAAGGTCATCCAAGGTATGCTCATGTGAGTCCCACTGGGAGAATATAAGACCGGTCAATGGTGTTTGGCAGCAAACCTCTCCGACTTCACACCTGAGGAAGCCAGCGGGCGTGAAAACCCTCCTGCCTCTACGTGTTTTTCCCTGCGATCCTGGGATACAAGAAGACGCCGCACTGGAAAACATGCTGTTCTGCCACTCACAGCCTGAATCCTACCACCAGCATTCTGCTACTTATATTAGGTAAGGCAAGTCTCACGCTGAGGAGTTGTGTGCGATTCAGAAACCTGTGGATTTCAGGCATTTGGGTCTGGGAAGGTGATCGCTACAGCATTAAAAGCACATTTCAGTGTGGAGCATTAATGTTTATTTCTCTTGCACAGGGATTGTGGGTGAATATTTCGACCTAACAACGTTCTGAAAGCTCAAACACCTTTATTTTAAACTGCTGATTTTGATGCAAGTTGCTTTTTTACAGTAATATTGCCTCTAATAACTCATAAATTCAAACTGTCCATTTGTCATATGTTCTGTCTTTACTATGTTTTGGTCACTGAAGGAAACAATGACCTTGTTGCACCTTTGCTCCCGAGATGAAATGATTAGATTAAAGGGCAAGCGCAGGGCAGTCACCTCCTCTTTTGTCTTCCCCGATGCATCAACTCCTTTCCCTGCTTCTCGTCTCTTTCAGAGAGGCCTTGGCGCCTTTCCTGAAAAATGAAGAAGCGCAGCACATGGTGGACAGTGGCGCCAAAAGGACCCCGTTCCAGTATGTTCTCTGTGCAGCCACCTCACCGGCTGTGAAACAGCAAGAGGAGACTCTCACTTATCTCAACCAAGGTAGCTATCTGTCCTCCTAGCCTGTTGTCTACGTTGTCTAAATGGACTGGAGCTCATTTTGTTGCACGTAGGCCCAACAACAAATCAAACAAACTCCAAGACTCGACATGCCATTACAACCCTAAGGCGTAGGCAGAGTCTAATGATAAACGTGTTTCCGGATTTGAAGGGGAATAACTCTGATACATTCCTATGGTTTGGTTTGGGGGACCCACAGTTAATAATAACAACTCTCTCTCAAAGCCAGAAACTAGAGAGCAAAGATTCAAACCTACGATGACATCAAGATGTAAAATCTGGAGTTGTTCAATCTGGAGTTGGTTAATAAGAGACAGATTTTGTCGACCCAGAGAATGCTTGTGTTTTTAATCGCCAGAAGTGTTGTCACTTCTGACGTCCCAAAAACCGAAAACCCACATAAACTATTTGCAGAGATTCCCACCTTTGATGCTCTGAAAGTTGTTTCCTATGAAGCAGCTCCACATTTTATATTTTGATGACATCAGAGGTTCACGTCTTAGATCTCTGGTTTCTGTCTTTGGTACAGTTGTTAACGGTCACAGATATGGGCTGGGCTGTCCTGGACCTATAGGAATGGTTTATTTGCTCAGAGGTTTTCCCCTGTGAGCCTTTGCTATGACTTTATGTCTGCCATTCGTTGGTCAGTGCAACGTGAGCTCTTCCATGGATGTGAATGTCTGACTTTTATCTTCTCATCTAATTTTTCCCTCCTTTTTTTCTCCCTCTTTCCCATTTGAACTTTCTTCTTCTATTTCACATTATTCTTAACCACTGGATTTAATTGCTTTTGTCTCTATTGTTAAACTGTGACATCATTTTATCTGTGCTTTATTCATCCTGCAAGCTTGCCCCACTTGGTTATTTGCTGTAATTTGTTTTGGATTGAATTCTAGTCTGAGCATGGAAGTAAATCTGTACAGTACTGTATCTTGAAATCAACAGGATTGAAAAATAAACTAGTTGAGGAAGTCCGCTTAGACATGTTTACAAGTAACTTTTGGCCTGGTGGCACCTTCCATTACATTGCCATGGTACAGATGGCATGCCTGGTGAATAGGACTTAATTGCCATCAGGTTCTGTAGTTTACTTATATTACTCTTAGAACTTTTATTTGCTGAGAGCATTGACAGCTATAGTCTTCCTAGAGTCCATCATGAGCTGTTTTCATGATACTGAGTGGTACTGGCAGAATTTCATGCATTCTAATCAAGTAATATATATATTAGTTAAGATATATAAAGGTTCTGTCGGGCCGGCCTAGACATTTGGCTTTTTTAAAAAAAGGGTTTTAATTTGACTCAATTTCTATCCCCACTGCCCCTCTTTTCTGATTGACTGATTTCCCATTTTTCAATTTTAATCAGGTTTGTTTTAATGTTTTAAAATGTAGGTCAGTCCTACGAAATCCGTATGCTTAACAGAAAACTAGTGGAGTATACAGATATAAGCAGCAAATATGTAAAGGTAGGTTAAAGGTATTGTGTATGTCTGTTTTTTGACTTTCATGTGACCAATTCCTCTTTCTTCTCTTATCTGTTTATATGTGTCCATTTCCTGGGGTGTCACAGGTTCCTCAACCCTCCCTTCCACTTCAGGGGTGGGGTGCCGCTCTTGGAGACCTTGGTACTATCACCCAACTTAATTCTCCTCTGTCCTAGATATCACACACTCCATACAAACACACAACTCACTGCAGCTTTTCACCAAACACACACTCTTAAGTCGACTTTGCTCTTTTTTTTTTTTTTTTGCATTTTGGTTCGTCTTAACGTGCCATTCTGCTTTTGTCTATACTACTGGGACTTATTCATAAAGACCTGGACATCTTTACACTTGATTGAAATAATGTGTTGCTTGTTTCTTTTTTTCAGATGTGAAAATGCACATTTCAATACAGGGAAAGGGAATAATGACACTTATAGCCATTGGTTTTAAGTTTTCATTGATTTGCTTTTTATTTAAAATCCTGGTAAAGAAAGAATTGAGTTTCATTATTTGAAATAAAAACAAGTGGTATATTCAAGATGCCATTGGTTTATGAATAAAACCCATTATTGTTGCTATCATGTTACTTTATTTACATCATGCAGGTCGTTTTACCAACTACGTTTCAGATGGTTTTCAAAAGAGACTAAAGTAAAAATCTATGGCATTTTCATATCAATAAATTTCAATTTTGCTACATTCTATCGCTGATTGATATCCAACAGTGATCCAACCTCTACCCAGCTCATGAAAGCTTTTACATTTGCTAGGTAGGTCTTTCCTAGGAAAACAGTACAGGAAGTGATGCCTTTTATGTACAGCGATTTGTTTGGAATAACTAGAAGAAGAACTGGGTAGTCAGCATGAGCAGCGATAGCCACCTACAGAAACTCAAACTCCATCAACAGAAAATCCAAGGAGAAAGACGTCACAGTACTGGACACACTGTTTGATTGACAGGTGATCTCAGTGAGAAACACCACAGTAATGAACGCCGAGCACCAAAGATGTCAGCTAAATACTAAATAAAAAAACAATAATCTCGCGGATTACAACTTTAATTTCATCCACTAGAGATTTCTTTGTCATCAGGCTGCTATTGGTTGGGACCATCATGTTAGCGACACAAGAATGGGACAGGTGGCATCTATACAAACATATGACACGCCGAGTCCGGGGCCCCTTGACTCCCGGCAGTCAGTCACGCATGAGCCTCCCTCCGTAATAGGCCCAGCGCACGTCTTTACAGGTTGTTAATTTTATGATTTGTTTTATGTCCTGGCAGGACCTAACAGGTTGTCATTAACTTAATACCTAGACAGGGATCGATTTTTTATTTATGGAGAGATTTACGAATGATGTAGTCTACATCACCATGAAGTGGATCAACCAGCTAGTTAGTCTACCTAAAGTGGCGACACGTCAAACAACAATCTCTTATTCCTCAACGGGCGTCAAGTCGACATTTGACAGACATACTGTAGGACATGGGTTTTCTTGAAAAGCTGATTTTTTTTCTTTGTTATGGGGAAAGTTATTGTCACAATCATCAAATGTCCAAGCGTAGCTCATTGGTGTTGGACCATGTTCTTTGATGGGCAGAAACAGAGATGAAATCCACTGTGAATTTCCGACTCTTGAACGTTGCCTAATGAAACTGCCTCAGTAGGTTTTAAGGAATGACGGGTAGCCTTTCGCACTTTACCCAACAGCCCGGCTGTTTGGCCTTTTGCGAGCTGCCCCTGTGAGGTTGCTGTATTCCACCCTAACGCCTGATCCCGCCTGTTCACAGAGCATTGTGCGAGTGGTGTTTCACGACCGTCGGCTGCAGTACATGGAGCACCAGCAGCTGGAGGGATGGAGGTGGAACAGGCCTGGAGACCGAATCCTGGATATTGGTGAGTGGGATTCCACCAAACCATTTTTGGTGACACTTTGGTGGCTTTTCATTGGGAATCAAGCCCCTAAGCCTGTCAGTGTCCGTGCCTTGCTCCACCCATTGACCTATACTGGACCACAAGCTGTTTCTCTATTGAACTGGTTTCAAAAGAGTCTCATTCGGCCACAGCTACATAGTCTGTAAAAACTACACATTTTTATGATTTAAATATAATTGTTTGATCGTTTTTTTGCAGATTAATCCTTCATTAATCCTTCATCCGTCACTGTATCCCAGAGATTTTCCCTACAATTGAATAGGTTTGGTGGGTCACCCTCCCTTAAGGAGATGGTAACCCTAAAATGATTTAGTCTGGGTTTCAATGGAGAGTTTTAGTGTCCCATGATGCTCTAAATGGTATTTCAGAGGATTTTCCACCCTGACAAGAATAAAATTCTGTGGGAAACACTGAATCTGTATTTTTATAGATATTGATATCGACTATCCAACAAACCAAAAACACTGTAAGAGTGTGTGTGTGAACATATGTAACTTCACCCACCCTGAACCCTGAAAACAACAACATTCCTGGTTAAATAAGAAGGTTGACTGACTGATTATTTTCAGATATCCCGCTGTCGGTAGGGATAGCTGAACCTCGTGCACACCCTCTGCAGCTCAACACCATCGAGTTCCTCTGGGATCCTGTCAAGAACGCTTCTGTTTTCATCCAGGTACAAACATATTCTGACCAACCTCTTCCTCTTTCTCCTATCTGTTTATATGTATACACGTGTGTAATGCTTGAGACGTGTGACAGACTTCAAGTTGTTGCTCCTCTCTTCTCAGGTCAACTGCATCAGCACTGAGTTCACCCCCAGGAAGCATGGCGGGGAGAAAGGGGTGCCATTTCGTATCCAGGTGGACACTTTCACCCAGAAGGGACACGGGGAATACATGGAGCATGTCCATTCATCCAGCTGCCAGGTCAAAGTCTTCAAGGTACAGCCACCCCTTTCAAATGTAAATACAGGAAAAAATGTGTTTATCCAAACCTGTCCAGCATGGAGGGAGTTTGGGGGGAATTCAATTGTTTGGGCCACTGAAATGCAAGGCCAGATATGATATCTGAATGCAAACACACCCTACAGTGCTTTATCATGCTTTATAGTCTTATTTGGGTCGTTAGTTCTAGTTCTGAAGTTGGTCTAGACTATGGTTATACATAACTGTCATCCTGACAACATTAAACTTTATCTCCCAGCATTTACGTTTTATTTGCTGTCACTTTTTTTCTGAAAGCCAAAAGGAGCTGATCGCAAACTGAAGACGGATCGGGAAAGGATTGATAAAAAGGCCCTTCAAGACAGAGAAAAGTATCAGCCGTCCCATGAGACCACCATGCTAACAGAGGTGAGACATGTTACGTAACTCCGCTGGCCTTATTGCGTAACAGAAGATTTGAGGAGAACCTTTGTTTTCATTTCAACAGTAGTAGTGTTACTTTATTGATCCCACGGTGGTAAATTCTACAGTTATCTGGATAGTTTTCTGATCTCATCAGCACTGGGGGGGTTACCTCGTGTTTATTTTTGAAAATTTTACAAATGCAACTGATTCTAGTTATTTAACTGGCTGAGAACTTTACAAGAATGTGTCACACTCCCAGTGTTCCCCCTGGCCTGATGCCCTGAACCTCAGCAGCAGCAGCACTCCATCCCCGGTCTACCACAGCTCACCGACCTCCTGTAGTTTCACAGATGGGTGAGTGGCAGTGGCGGCTCCAGGGAGGGGCCAGGGGGGGCTAATGCCTCTTTGACATGAAGCTTGGAGCTCCCCCTGTGGCCACCCTAACATAACACAGCAGTCAGAAGTTTGACGTGGTGGAGCAAAACATAAATGTGACTCATCACAGATATTAGGATCATATTTCAAAACTTATCTTTATTTTAATTAATTTAAACTAAATTATAGAACAAAATCAGAGATGAAAAATGAGGCGTCACTTTCTGAGATTGAAGACATATTATTTGAAGTTGCAGACCCAAGGTGTGTGAGGCATGCACTCTCTGCTGGTGCAGCTGGTCTTTCTGATTTCTAATGGATCTGAATTTGTCTCTCCATTCCCCCATGGTGCCTTGGTAGAAATAGATGAACTGCTAATAATCTAGACGACAGTTGTGCGTAGTATATCTGCCCCCCCCC
>OOFE01023961.1:16325-33855 GCA_900323365.1 Monocentris japonica | reverse complement strand
GGAAGGCAAGTGTGATGCTCTGGGCAATGTTCTGCTGGGAAACCTTGGGTCCTGGCATTCATGTGGATGTTACTTTGACATGTACCACCTACCTAAACATTGTTGCAGACCAAGTACACCCCTTCATGGCAACAGTATTCCCTGATGGCAGTGGTCTCTTTCAGCAGGATAATGTGCCCTGCCACACTGCAAAAATTGTTCAGGAATGGTTTGAGGAACATGACAAAGAGTTCAAGTTGTTGACTTGGCCTCCAAATTCCCCAGATCTCAATCTGAGCGAGCATCTGTGGGATGTGCTGGAAAAACAAGATCGATCCATGGAGGCCCCACCTCGCAACTTACAGGATTTAAAGGATCTGCTGCTAACGTCTTGATGCCAGATACCACAGGACACCTTCAGAGGTCTTGTGGAGTCCATGCCTCGATGGGTCAGAGCTGTTTTGGCGGCATGAGGGGGACCTAGACAATATTAGGCAGGTGGTTTTAATGTTATGGCTCACAAGCCGACTTCTCTAGGCTGCTCCCTTCCTCTAGTTAAAACCAGATTGTAAGGCTTGTCAAAGGCTCAGTAATAAATGATTCTTTATTGATCCTGTATGGAAATTGTCTTTTCTCTTGCCCACCCTCCACAGGGAGTCAGAGGTCAGGGTCCAACCTTTGGAGCTGTTAGGGACAGTTACCATGATGTATAGTATGAATTTACCTCAGAAATGTCCAATGTACGTCCTCTTTCCTTTCCTCCCACCTTTCCTGTCTTACTTCTCTGTACATTATCCAATATAACAAGAAATGCCATGAAAATAATCTCAGACAATGTGTTTTTTGATTGTCAAGAATGGGTGCAGTCAGCATTAAGCCAAACCAAAAAGAAATACACAAAATCCACTAGTCTTATTTTATTGATGTGCACGTTACAGCCAGGGAACCAGTCCAACATTATAGTCATGAACAGTCAGGATTCGCCTATGCTTTGTGCCAACCCAACTCAGAATGGCCATCCATCACAGCGATGGAAACGTTCATACCATTCTAGCAGATTCTGACGAATTTAAAGTAAACCTTGGAAGCATAATAAATGTGAAGGTACCATGGTTCCTGGCATTCAATCCCAGAGGAAAAGAAAAATTCCACCCTCAGATACTCTTACAGTGCTGATATCATCAGTGTGTGATGTTCAATGCCTTCCAGGAGTTAGTTTGAGGATTGTAATTTGAGGATGAAGGATTGTAATTTGCGTTTATATTGTACCCACCTTCCCTCAACCTGCCTCTTTTACTTCTACTTAGTGATTTTGTATGTTTACCAGAATGCCTTTTGACCACCCCAGAGAAGGGGCGTGAACACCAGAGTACAGGTGTACATGACCATGATAGTTAGCTTGACATTGGGGATTGACTGTGGATTTTTATATATCCACATTCAGTAACTGGTAAAGCAAACAAGTAAAAGCTCATGATTGAATATATTTGTGACTACTGGAAGAGGAAGAACAAGGGACTAAAATGCAACATGTCTTGTGGCTGCATTGCATTGTAGTCTATTGAGGTTACTGTTAGTGGAAGAAGTTGTGTCTCTTCCTCGTCTACAATGGATATCTCCCTTTGTGATTGTTGAATATCGGTGCAAAATTGTGAGTCTAGAGAGAAGCTCTGAGGGGCTGACACCAAAACCTGATGGTTTACCATTGATGTTTTAGATAGCTGAAGAATGTTCTGCTGTCAAATTCCATTATAGCTGCACTGGAAATATCTCTATCATCTCATCTATGTCTGGGGAAAATTAAAAATACACCACTAGCCAGAAATACAAGGTACACACCAATAGCTGTTTTCTAACAGTGTTTAAGGGTGGATGTTTCCTTTAATGCCAAGTTTAAATGATATTCCAAATGATATTATTATAACGGGATTACTAGCTGGGTGTTAAACTGTGCTTTTTCACAGATGCTTGCACCTCAGTGGTTTATTTTCCTACTCAGATTATTGAGTGCATGTGCTCCCGGCTTCCTCTCTTCACCCCCCTGACCTACTCTCCGAGAGCACCTTAATAACATCTGTCATGTTATGTCTGAGCACAAATAACATTTGGCTCTCCGCACCGCGACCGATTCCAACCATTTGGAGTTTCCCTTTGCCATTTCACATCACATTAGATGAGGCGCACTGCAGAGGTTCATCGGGGGTCTCCTCTTCACAGACTGCTCACAGAGTAGCCTTATGAGTTGAGTTACACAAACACAATAAAATAGTCTAAACAGTAGGCTAATATAGCTTTGGCATCTTGTGTCTTACTGACAAATTTGTACTGCATTGAAATTCAGCGCTGAAACAAACTTGGCAGTATCTGAAAGGAACGAACCGGTTCATCATGGTCAGTAGGGCTAGTATTACTTAGAGTTATATGAAGTTAAGAGGGAAAAGCATATATTAATGTTTTTTCTTAAAGTATAATTGATTTTTCTTTATATTGGTGGTGGTTTGCCTTACGATGATCACTGGAGGTCATAGTTTACACACCTCATTATGTACCACCACTACATCACTCGTTTAACGCATTATAAAGATTAAGTAGTCACGGCTTGACCAATGTACCTATCTGCTCATTCAAACTCACTCGCTTTGACCAAAAGTCTGAGACTTACCCAGAGGAGTCCACTCCAAACGTCGTCCTGATGGAGCTGGCACCAGATTCCCATAGGAAAACAACACAGATAGCGCCAAATGGTAAAAGTGTCGCACCATAAAGTTGACCCATGTCCCCTTTGCTCTCCGGGACGGATGATCTGTTTATTTGCTTGACGCCGAAACTTCAGCAAGACTGCTCTATTTTCATCTGTCAGTGACCCACACGTGTACGGGTGTCAAAATACCAGAGATCATGATCAAATATCCCACAGAGGCGAAGCACATGGGAGCCTCTGGGATAATAAATGCTGCGCGGTGCGTCCGGAGTCGCGTCCCAACTTTTACGCACTGCAGCAGACCCCTTGGAGAGCTACTGAAGGGTTTATAACCGCGCGTCTTCCCTCTAATCCCACTGGATTTACATTCCTGCCTTTAAAGAATAGACTTAAAACAAATCCAGTCTGTACAGTCCCACTGCGCATTTGTGGTGATGACGTATACACCTTATAATAATACTAATACTAATAGTATGAATATTACTAGTACTACTACTACTACTACTTCTACTACTACTACTACTACTACTACTACTACTACTACTACTAATAATAATAATAATAATAATAGTAATTACAGAACCCTTATCAAAGGAGTTGCAAAATGCTTTATAAGACAAATACAAATATAATCAAGAAAATACTAAAGGACAAATCCACAAAATGATAAACAAAATAATAAAAATAATAATACAAATAAAATGCAGACTATAGTAAAGACCAAATGCCAAGACAGACCAATAGACCAAGTAAAACCAAGCCTTTAAAAGTAACAGTAGTTAGTTAACGTTAGCTAACATAGCTTGTAAGGCAACATATTACATACATAGAAGTAATTGTGTTTTATTATGTATGTGTTGTCTTACGATCATCGTTTCAGCTTTATAAATATTGCCAGATATCACTGTGTAGCAGTACTCCATCAAAATTAATGGGGGCAAGGACAAGAGGATTTTGGGAGTTATGGGAAAAATTGCAGGTAAAGTGTAAACATTCATAGTTAAAGTAAAAAAGCTGTTGGGCTGGAACCAAGGAACCGTGATGTCACGAGTGATGTCACTTGCAACAGGCGGGCTTAATCGTCACTGCCTGTGCTAGCTAACTGCCATTTTTAAATAGGAGACGAGACAGACACAACACGCTTTTTTAGTTTAGCAAGAAAATATTGAAAAAATGAGTGATTTGAGTGGTTACGTAATGGTTCGGCTCCAGATTGGTGGAAACACGGGCCAGTTCTGAAGAAGGTTAGCTGGTTTCGGCACTGGCATGGGAACTGTGTCGGCGGAAAAGTACTATCTGTGATTCTGTAGAGTGGTTCAGTCATTAGGGGGACCGTCCTGTAGTGGAAAGGTCACTGATTCAAACCCCAAAACAGCTATTTGTCCTGCTGAAGTGTCTCTGAGCAAGACACTGACGCAGCTGCTCACTGCCCCTTGTAACTTGAAGACAGAAGAATGAGTTACGATAGGGTTTGGATACAAAGTGCTTGGCTTGGAAAATCTGTTTAAGGTGGAGGCAGGAGGACGTCCTTGAGTGAAAAGGAGAAAAAGGGGTTAGAAAATACATTTGCAGGTCAGTTTTCTACATATAGGAAATAATTGTTCTTTCATTATTAGTGTTTTGTTAATCACAGTCTTGTAATCATGGCCTGATAACTTGAGACGTAATTTTCCGTAGGTTGTTTTCATTCAGGGCTAGTTTGTCAGTATTGATATCTGATTAATCTAGCACTACAGTATATATAGCATTATTATTTTCATGTTGTTATGATGGTTTGCAGTATGCAGGCTAACATCTAGAAACAGAGCCATTATTGAACTTAAGCCCTATTAGTGCATTTCTGTTTTCTTTTGTTAGTGCAGAAAAAAATGTTTCATTTCTTTCTCTTGATTGTTTATATATAATACATATCTTGTGAAATACAAATGCCTGTAACAGCCTGCTGAGGGGTGTGTCTTCTTAATGCCCCAATTTGTCTCGTTGAGACCACAGCCACCCTCAGGCTAATATGAAACTGCATCACTCAACATTTTACCCTTTCAGTCCCCGACGAAAGGGGAAAATTAAGGTAATATCATAGATGAAAACAGTATAACGTGCAATAAGGTCACTATAAACTCACTAACGAGCACCACAGACACACCAGACGTCCCTATAGGAATATTATAGGAATAATATAGTGTTTTTTTTGTTAGGGATGACTTGGTTGCCTGTTGTATTGAATTACTTGAGTTGCTGACGACAGTTTCTGATGCATAGAACTTGAACCCCTCTGAGAGCGAAGGGTTAGTCCAGTGGTGTGAGAGCACAACTGACCAATAGTCACCTCACTGGACAGCCTGGCCCAGTGGCCAGTTGATGGTCAGGCGATGTTAGGTAACATTGTACTCAGTGGTCTCTTATACTGTCTATTCCCCCTGGTGCATGGGGTTCTTGGCCACAGTTCAATAGAAACAGCTGGTTCTATTCACCACAAATGAATCATGCTAGGAATACACACACACACACACACTCGCACATACATGCATAGACACACACACATATTGAGTCTAGCACATCAAATTAAACCGTTCCAGTCTCCTTTGGCTACTTTCCCTTTAGAATCAAATAAATTCCTAAAATATATAAAGAAATATTATTAAAGAACCGCAGCAAAAGGCAGCTGTTGAAATGACCGTCTCTGGTTCATTATTGCAACCTCACAAACCATGGCTTCTCGTGTTCCCACGGACCAGAGCCTCCTCTCTCGGTTTACTTTGATTGTGGTTTTTATTTGGTGTTTGTCTATCTGCATTCAAGCAGGCCGGGAGAAATGTGTTTCTGATTGAGGGCTGTGGCCACATTCTGCACCATTACCAGTCTGTTGTCATTCACTGGGGATGAAACACATGAAGACAAAGACATTTATCCCTGACTTCCCAAAGAAGTTAAGAGAGGATTTTGAAGTTGTTGTCACAAAATGGACGTGTGGTCGTGTTAAAAAACTATATAACCATATATCTATTTTTGGGGAAAGGTCCCCCCTGAAGTTCATCATTCAATAACTCTAAAATCAAGATCTAGTCTGTAAAAGTGTTGACATTTTTCAAACCATCAAGACTTTTATTCCTAAACACTACAGGTATAGAGCATGTATAAATCTCTAATATCTCTAAATGACTAACAGAACCCTTTTTGTCCTTACAGTCCATAATACAATCCACACTGAGTATGTCACATGTTCCTGTCTGTATCCGTAAGGGATAATACACATCTCCATTGCCTGATAAACCTCCCCAAGTATCATGACCTCGTGACACAGGGATAACTTATTTCTACAAGCGTGCCGTGAAGACAAATAGCTTTCTGTAACCTATTTGCATGTGCATCAGCTGCTTCATTTTTCAATTTGATTTATTGGTATTTACAGTGTTCCATTACCGCTACTATGGCAACAGCTCTATCTGAAACTGTTCGTAGATGGAGTACAGACAGTGTGTGAAGCAAGCCTGGCACCGGTTTCCTCCTTCTCCTGTTGGATTTAGTTGCTGTAATTCTGTCTGTTTTTATTGTAGCGGTGTCGCTTGGAAACTCGGGGAGTTGCTGGAATATGGCCGTTGCATGGCTCCATTATCTCAGTAAACACCTGATCGTTCCAGCGAAATAACACAGAGGTGATTCATCAGTGTCAGAACTGATCATGCGGAAGGAAACCCTTCTCTCTCGTATTAAGAGTTACATTGCACAACTCAGATATTTTGGACTTGGTTTATCTTTAGCTGGAAAAACGTTAAAAAATTGACATTTGGCTGACCTTTGGACAAATGCTTTTGCTTGTTTTTTATCTGGTGATCGGTTGCTCTTATGATAATGGACAGCAATATATTCAGCTGCTCCCTCTCCAGCAGAGTTTTTTTCTTTAACAACACACAGACTGTTCCTTTTCAATGTCTCTTTATTGTGCCCCATTGTTACATTTCAGCAGGAGTTGGTGTCAAGGCACCGTACAGTGCGTGTCTTATTCCAGGGGTCTCAAACTAACCTGGACCCGGGGCCTTTGCTGCACTGGGACAAAGTATGGACTCGTAAAAACACAGGGGCATCACCTCTAATTGTTTCATGAAATTCAACCTGGAGAAAGTGGGTTTCTTTCCTGCTTATAATAAGCTCCAGAGATGCGGTGCGGCCAGTGGAAATTATTTTCTGCTCCAATTTACCAACCCTGACGCTGTTCAACCTGGAGGTCCAGGCTGCTTTTTCCAAACTTCTCTACTGTAAGTGTACGGTGCTTAATAAGGGGCAACAACATGCATGAAACATTAGGACCACAGTTATATCCATCTTTGACCTGCCTCCTGTACTTCATCTACATCTCACCTTCATGACTGAAGTTTATTTAATTATAGATTTCACTGTATTTTAGGCATTCTTAATATTTTGCACATTCACTGTATAATACCGCCCAAATCCTGTAGATTACAAGGGATGGAATGGCACATGTATGTGGGGGAGAAATCAAAAACAGGTTCGTTTTGTCCGAACTATTCCTCCAGTGTGAATGGAGTCACGCCGTCGTCTTGCCCCCTCGAATCCTGCCACCCCTACAGTAACTACACATGCTCTTATGATTTATAGTGTGCTGGAGCCTTTGAGAAGGAGAGTTTCTTTTGCTCTCACAGGTGCTCCCAGCAGTCGGCAGCTGAAAACACAGACTCTCACAAGGAAGTCCGGCTGTGACATGACTCAGACCTCTGCACATGTTGCCCTGTGCAGCACTCCGGCCATGTGCTGAAACTGTGTCAATCGTGATGGATCCAGCACTGCACGTACCAGATGTTGACGCCATGAGGTGCATGAGGAGAAAAAAACATTGTGTTGTCTGGAGACAGAAATGCACCATCAGTCACAAAGACAACAAGGTAGATGCTCCTAGACAGGGATATAATGAAGTCTAGTCTGTGATCATCCTAAGGCTAACAACCGCTAATATATTAGCTTTTTTTTCCTGAAAAGTATTAAAGTAATACTTTGTGACATTTTCATACAATAAATCCAAATAAGCACCCGGTGTCAGGTAGGTCTTGGCCGGGAAAAATCTTCTGTCGCACAGGAAGTGATGCATTTTATGTTTCTGGCAGCAGCAACAGAAGTTTGTTTGGAATAAATACAAGAAGAAGAACTGGGTTGTTTGCATGAGCAGCAATAGCCACTGTGGCTGTACAGACAAAGGAAAGGTGTCACAGTACTGGTAGCACTGTTTGATTGACAAGAGATCTCTGGGAAGTGTAGTGTAAAAATACCACAGCAATGACTGCTTAGCACTAAAGATGTCACTGAAATCAAGACAGCAATGAACGCAGAGATTACCACATTAATTCATATGCTCAAGGAGCACGTCTCTGGATGTTCCACTACATCGGTGCTCTTTGGCACCTTGTCGGGTTAAGAACTGAATTTGAAGAAGGATTCCAAGGCACTTCAAGTTGCAGATAAAATGAAGATTTATTGAGTCAAACGACCTACATGTTGCATAAGTGCAAACTTACTCCCTGATTAAGACCTGTGTGGGACGCAACGCATGCTGTAGGTCATATCATTCTTTTGAACTTAGAATGAATTTCACTTTTGTTTCCAAAGAAGTCCCTATTTCCTGACCCCATCAGTCATGCAGATGCTACTTACTATAATATAAAGTGTGAATTTATATTATTGAAATGGTTGGTAGCGGTATTTCATAAATAAAAAGTGGAGTAGGTTTATGTGGGTATATCCTCCACGACATGCCTGGTTGTGTATGAACGGTGGCAATCAGCCAGAGGGGGGGTCCTGTTGACCAGAGAGAGGGGTTGACTACTGAACCTGCAGTAGCACCGTGACCAAGCCAGGCGGGGCGCTCTCACTTTGTGTGTGCGCAGTGATCGGTGAGGTTTAATGGGGTAAATGAAGGTGGCTATGTCTGGAATGCCTCTCCACACGGCCATGACCTGCTTGGACGGGGGGGGATTACAAGCTGTGGGAGAGGGACAACCTTCTTGTTTCACACACTCAGCACCGGGCAGATCCTGCGGTGAGACCTGTTGATCGGCAACATCGCAGAGCCATGATGGAACCAAGCTTTTATGTGCCCTCGACAAACCCTTGACAGTTTTTCTGCGCATGCAGGCATGATGTGTGCTTTTATACAGGTCAAGTAAATAAAGTGAAAAAGTAAAATGAAAGAAGTATGATGAATCAAGGAGTCAGGGGATTTGGAGTAGGAGTCTCTGGTTTGACATACTGTAGGGAGGCAAGAAAAAGACAATGTTTGTTCTTTGAAAATTGCATTATATTTTATATAATGTAGTCTTTATAGGGAGGGCTAAGTACTTGTCCCTGTAGATCTCCAGGAAATCCATAAATCCATAACATAACATACATATCTTATTGGACACCTTAATCCAAAGTGCCTTACATATCATTGCATTCAATTTTTAGCATGCACTGCCACAGGAATCGGGCACCTAACCCTAACAGTGTTGGCGCCATGCTCTACCCCTTTAGCTAAATGGGACCATATGCAGACAAAAGCCAGATAAATAACAGCGAAAAAGTATGCATGGTTGGAACTCTGTTCCCCCAAATGACGTTTAATTTACACCCTGCCAGAATGAAATGGGGAACTGAATGGGGAATGTGTAAATCTCCCTGGTGGGACTGTGAACCAAACAGTTCTGAAAAGATGCTGTGAAACTCATCGTGAATCAGGCTGTCCACCATATACCTAGCACAGCTGTGTGGCTTGGGACAAACATTCCTACAGGCAGTAAGTCACACAGAGGTGGCGGAGGGAAAAAGGATTATTCCTCGTGCCATTTTCATTCAAGAAAAATTGTTCATGTCTTAACCAAGTTTGGAGGTGACACTGTCCCAAAGGGAAGGGAGAGGAGGGGGCACGGGGCCAATTTTTCTCTCAGGAATGGCAGTGGTCAAGCATACTGGCCTGAAGCCAAGGCTTGCTCGCTGTCCGTACAGCTCCAGGCTTCCCGGCTTAATCGCTACACTTCAGTTAAATGGAAGGAGTGCTTCCTCCTCCTCAAAAACCCAGAGCTAATCAGATACACTGGATAATGATGACAGGCCATCCCTCGTCATTAGCTCTATATCTTATTCCCTCTGTTGTGTTTGTGAGGTCCTGCCATCCCTCTGCTATGTATGTCAGTATGTGACCATGTAAATTGTCAATGTGTCTCTGCACCAATACCACCAAGACTAATTCCTGTACATTTATTGTAAGCAAAAAGTGTTTCTGATTCTGAAATGCCTCTTTTTCTACACTCTATCGCTCAATCCCTCTACCACTACTCCTTTCTGTCTATGATGTGCACGGTTGTCTTGTGCTGGACTTGTGAACTAATTCAAAGTAGCAATAAGCAAGATTTTTACTGATCGACAGCACAAAATGAACATAATATATCTGAATCAAAGATGACTTTACCAGGTGCTGGGATTTCTGGCTTTCAAAACTCACTTTCCAGCCCATACTCTGTTTTGGAGTGAAATTTCACATTGCCTGGAAAAGTAAGGCAAGTATGTATGAAAGCGTATGAAATGATTAACACAGGAGGCAGAGGCCATGTGACTGAAACAGGCAGCGGTTTGACGTAGAAATGGCAGGTGAACGTAAGGGTGTGGTATACACTTGCCTTCAACTCTGATGACCCGGGTTTGAGTAACGAACCTGAACCCTTAACCAAAGATACAGTTGCCCAAACCCAACCCTAACCTGAACTTTAACCTTAACCGGTTGTTTTACTTGCCTAGCTTTAACCAAAGTAGTTTGATTTGATTTTGGTGCAGGCACAGAGATGGGTTTTGTGGCCGGCCATGCATAGATATAGTACGAATCAAATTGCATGGCATCGCACCAGTATCTATGTTCTCTTTATGAGTGGGCCTGTAGGACGTCCCTCCACTATGGCTAGCTCTGTGGTCAGCACATGATTTAGCTCACCACATTCATTACTCAACGCTCCACTAGGTGGCCTGGTGGTTAGAGAGGTTCTACTGCCACAACAGCCAATTGGCTTCCCTGAATGGGGAATGTGTAAATCTCCCTGGTGGGACTGTGAATCAAACAGTCCTGAAAAGATACTGTGAAACTCATCGTAAATCAGGCTGTCCACCATACCTAGCACAGCGTTGTGGCTTGGGAAAAACATTCCTACAGGCAGTAAGTCACACAGAGGTGGAGGAGAGGAAAGGGATTGAAGTGGTAGAACACACACAATGGAAAAGATAGGATTATTCCTCGTGCCATTTTCATTCAAGAAAAAATGTTCATGTCTTGACCAAGTTTGGAGGTGACACTGTCTCCAACCCTGTCCAAGTGTCCTTGAGCAAGACCCTGAACCCCTACCTGCTCCAGGGGTGCCACTCCTGGCTCACCAGCACCCTGACCCCTCGGGTGAAATGCATTGTATGTGTGAAGAAAGACTGTTAGCTAGTTCCCTGGTTACCACTGAATTAGTATGGCAACCCCTTTCGTTTTATAAAACATGGCTAGCTGTGCTTTATGGCAATTATCAGTACGGTTGGAACGCGTGCCTTTGACCAATCAGATTGCTTGGTTCAAGCTACCCCTACTTCCTCTGCTGACAGAGTGCATGCCCAAATTATGAGACAGGCTTGCAATGTTCTCATGGTCATTGACCCATATAAAAGGAGGGCTAAGCCCTCTGCAGACCTACTGGTCATGATTTGGAGACCTGGCAGGGGCACCGAGGGCCCAACTTGTAATATAAACAAATACTGACCATGTTGGACTGTAGGAAACAAATAAAGTCTAATGTCTTTAACAAGGCTGGCTTCATTATATAGGCCAATGAGGCCGTCTGGAAATGGGTGAGAAGTGGTGATTTTAAAACTGTAAAGGCACTGGTAAGCAGGAGCAGATGGGGACAGCGAGCAAAATCTCTCGTGGTAAAGCCTTCAAATTACTCTGTGTAAATGTTTGGTTTTACTGTTCCTCTATCTTAACTGTTCCTTGTAAAATAAGTCATTTGGAACTTGAGTAGGTCCTCATCATGGTAGGATGAAGAACGCAAGTACAAAGGTGGTTGTGTTGTTAGCAAAAAACGATTTGTACAAAATGGGGATGAATTAAAAGTAAAAGATCTTGTTAACTCAAACCAACAGCCAGTCTACTGCAAGGGGTGCTGAAGAAGCTGAAGAAACCCTTGGTTGTTGAGAGCTTGCAATGGAGAAACCTGAAACACACACCAATGTATAGCTCACCAAGGTGAGAAACCAAATGAACTGAGAACACAGGCGTATTTGCAGCAATGGACTGGGGATCAGAGGTAGGGGGAATATTTGAGGTGGGAGGCTTACAAACTTTCACACTCACACCTGAAAGCTTTGCAGCACAACCATAGCCTTGGGTTGCTGCCCACTGAGCCACTCCACTGGAGAAATTAGGGGTCAAGTGCCTTGCTCAAGGACACTTTGACAGCAGTTGTTGAAAATGGGGAGACTCATTGACTTAGCCAGAATAGTTTAATTAGTAACGTACTCTCTTTGTCTCTTTGTGTGTGTGTGTGGTACAGACTTGTGTGGTCTGGACCCCTGTGCACCGCCCCCTCCGAATCACAGAGGGAACAAAGGGGTTAATAGGATCTGGGAGGGGTTAATAGGATCTTGGAGAGGCTCTTTCAGGCCCTGGGAGACATGGGGAAAGGCTCTGGTCATGACAACACTCACACTTTGTCACACACACTCCCTGATCCATGGCTCTTACATCTTTGCTTAGCCCTTCTCTGTCATACATTATCATTCCTGGGACACAGGGACATTTTTCACATCTCTTGCCTGGGTGCTGTGACTTTTAATCTTTTCCTAATGCTGAACTCATTCTAAGTCACTTTCGTTACATGTGAGCTAACTGTCTAAAATGTGATGTAAGTGAAGAGTTTCACTTCATTGAAAATGAGATACAGTATGCACCATTTGAAAGAAATTAGCACAAAATGAAAACACATTACAGGCACTTTTTAAAGGGCAGCAGGCAACTGAAGTCCTTGGCGGACAAAATGATGAAGCTGTTACAGATTCAGTAATGAGATGATGGCTTTTTTCTCTTCCTGCTTTTTGGAAACAAGCTCTTCCAATGTAGAACTGACTTGCTGTGCGTCACATGTTGCGCCTGGAATGCTTCTCCCTAACAGCATCATTGTCACATAATCATCTGACTTCCATTATTGGTTTACTCCTATTTATTTATTTCCCCTGGCAAGCGAACAGAGCTGAGGTGACGTTCAGAGTTGACGAGGTCTGCTGGCTGGGAGTGTGTGTACAGTACATGCAGCAGGCTGTTAGGGCTCATAGTCTGAGATGGAAAGAGGAGAGATACAGTATGTATGTTTTGACAAAGCAATGTACATGCATAAAGAAGTGAAAGTACATGAGAAACGCTCTTTCCTCCCTCAATAATTGCTCAGTGGCCAACCGACAAAGAGTGTGGTTTTGATAAAATCTTTATTTATATAACACATTTCAAAACACAGTTACAAAACACTTTTCAAAGGAATAAAAGTGAGGAGCGCCCGGGGTGAATGTGTGTACCCGTTTTTAGGCAGGGTTTTGCTTTTTAACAAAAGGAGTGAGCAAGAAAGATCACTAAGGAGATGGTTACCACAAGAGTTCGCATGGCAACCAATTCCACTTTCAATGACTTTTATGGCTTTATGGGAATAGGATAACAAATCACAGTTTACCTGGAATGTAATTTGTCTAATGCCTGGAAAAGTCTGTCAGACACTGATTTCCTATTGACAAGAAGAGACAGCAATGGAGCCATGCAGACTGGCAATGATTCTTTTGAAGCCGATCCTGTATGAACATAATTACAGTCATTCAGTCTCACAATAGAGCCCTTCCTTCATGCTAGGCACCTGCATGTCACCTGCTGCCACTCACAACCGCACAGCAATTTTCAACTTCAATTAGTTATGAGTTTAGGTAACATAGAATCCATTGACTGGCTGGGAAAATGTGGGTGGGAAAAGTCTCCCCTCCCTCAACAACTACTGTCAGAGTGCTCTTGAGCAAGGCAATTGACCCCTATATGGCTCAGTGGGCAGCAGTCCAAGGCTATGGACATTGGCAAACAGTAAAAGACTGTGGTTGTACTGGGCAGCACCCAGGTGGGAATGGGTGAGCTGTATGAATGTGAACCAGGGTGTCACTGGAAAAGAGCATGTATTCTCAGTCGACGTTTCCTGGATAAATAAAGGTTAAAATAAAAAGAATCTGAATGAAATGAAATAACAAATGGGGCAGACGGACTGCATTTTGTTTAGGTTAGCGTAGCTTAGTGTAGGTTATTTTTACTTTGGACAATTTTTAAAACATGTTGAAAACTGACACATATCCAAAAATGATCACGGATAACACAGAAGTAACACAAAAGTAAGACAAACATAAGCACAAAAGAGCAACAGCTTTATTCACAGACTTAGCTTGCCAGAATGGAAGAAACATTGATTTATTTGAAACCCTATAGCCCAAAGGATACATAATCTCTGTAGCAACACAATCAAAAAGACTCAAAGAAATGTTGGAGGGATTGAAGGTCTGGCCAGGGCAGTTTGGCCCCTTCCTGGAAACCAGACTTGATGAAGTTGTTATGGTGGTGGAGGAGAGAGAAAAAGAGGGAAGGGGTGGCGCTGGGCCATATGTCTGTTGCTTGTAAACAGGAAGTGGTGGACTTGTGAGCGTTGTGGCTTCAGACTCTGAAGGACGGTCCAGGGGTCTGATTTACAAAAATGCCAAGTCAAGTCAAATTTATTTATAAAGTACCAAGTTTGCCACAAAGTGTTTTACAGAGAACAAAGGGTACAAATATAGATGAAAGCAAGAGGTTAAACAAGAAGGACCACGTTTCAAACTCCAGGTTCTGGGGTCAGATCATGGGTGGATGTTCTTTGACTTCATGACATCATCCAAGATTTCATTTTACGATCCTGTCAAAGTCTATGATGAAAAGAAAGCAAATGCCCAATCTCTTTAAGTGTTTTTATTTTAAGAAAATCAACGCCAACCACTGATTTTGACACCAAAATGATTTCCGATGTTCTGACGATAATTCTCACTAATTTCGATTGGATGCGGTCAGAGGCACAAAACGTTCACATAACAATCTCTAGCCAATGAGGGCCAACCGGGCCACCAGACGGCTGAGATGCGGCCCCTCTAAAATCTGAAATCCTCCTGGGGGAAACACCACTAATAGCACCCTTTCACAGCATCCTCCAACTCCCCAACATTTTGCGGCGTTCAAAAATTGCATTTCATGCAGAAGGGGCTGTCAGCAAGAACAACAATGGAGACAGCTTGAATAGAATCGAGTCTCATGTGTTTCTGCTTAACGCTGCCCGGCCCTTTGTTTACATGGAGAACAGAGAGGCACACTGAGTCCAGCTGTTCTGGCATAGTTGGGTCTTGCAGTCTTTCACACATCTTTGTTTTAGCTCTTACAGTCCCTCTCTGCAGCTGCAACTATCTTACATCTGATTGAACGTAGTGATAGCATGCTCTATATGTAGAGTGATATCTCTAGTGTGCAGTCTATTGTATGTCCAGCTCAGGTCCCCTCAGTGCTTATGTCACTACACACTATGCTTTGTCAATATGTCCCTGCACCACCATCATCAAGACAAATTTCTGTCCATTTATTGTACTTAGTGAACACAGTGATCCTGATTCCTCAAACAACAGCTGTGTCAAAAATGTATCAAGGCTACAAGTGGCAATCTGCAAGATCCTTGTTTTTGTCGTGTTTGGTGCTACACAGTCGTTGCGATGGTGTTTCTTCACTGCACTTCCCAGAGATCACCTGTCAATCAAACAGTGTGTCCAGTAATGTGACGTCTTTTTCGTTGGATTTTCTGTTGATGAAGTTTGAGTTGCTGTAGGTGGCGCATTTTTCTTTGTCTGTTCTAACTACCCAATTCTTCTTCTATCTATTCCAAACAATCCACTTCTGCTGCTGCCGGAGACGCAATCGCATCACTTCCTGTGCACCAGATGATTTTTCCCAGGAAAGACCTACCTGACCTCGGGTGTTTAGAACAGCAAATGTAAAAGCTTTCATGAACTGGCTAGAGGTTGAATCACTATTGTGTTATAGCAATTGGCAGCAGAGATTAGCAAAACAGACATTTATTTATATGAAACTATCGTAGTCTATTAGTTTAAATGTTACATAAGCCTTATATATGTAAACCTAATAGAGTAATATCCATCACTGCCTTCTCCTCCGTGGCGCCGGGAACCAAACCTCAAACTTCATAGTCAATATTATGACAAAGGTTCCCGCACAAGCACATCTCTTCTGGATCCTTAATAGCGTAGTCAGTGTTTCAGTCAAAAGACCTTCTTCAAGCCAAACACCTTGGCCCTTTGACCGAAACAAAACCACATAATAAAAGATGTAGGGGTGCACTATGTGTGTGGGAACCTTCTTTCTTTATGAGTCTAGTAAACCTACCCCCAAAATTTTTGGACTATCTGCCTTAAACAAAAGATGTAATGTAGCATAACAAAGATGGTACCACGCTAGTGTCTGACTGTTTGCATACTGACTTATCCTCAGTAGGCTCAGCTGTGTGTCTGTCATGACTTGGATTAGATCAATATATCAGACTGATATTGGCCTTTTATTAAAATTTCAGCCCGTCAGTGTTGTCCACTGCTGATATGGAGGATCCTCCCTGACCACAGAACATGTTTTCATTATTATTGTTTTGACCAGAGAAATCATTCTAGTCTTGTGTTGGAGTATTTTACTCAACAGCTTCAGTTTGCAAAGTCTGTAAAACCTTTAATGAAAGCTGGCTCACCCTGCCTCAAGGGTGCTAATGGCTTTCATGAGTTTTAGTGTCCCATGATGGTCTAAATGTTGTTGCAGAGGCTCCTCCACCCTGCTGAGAATAAAATTCCCAGAGAAACACTGGATTTGTGTTTGTAATCCTTGTATTTTTTTGGGCATGAAAATGGTCAAATTTAAAGAACTTTAGTATTGGCACAAAATATCAGCTGTCAGCAGCTTTGCTCCGGTGTTGGCAGGGATGTAATGGTGGGTGAACCCAGATAAATGCAGTTTGCCCAGCTTTTTATTTGCAAAAAAGAGTTTACCCTTCCTTTTAGAAAGATATAAATCTTTATAACCTCAATTCATAGTGATATTGGTGGCTGTTTGCCTTATGATGATCACTGGATGGAGGTCACCGTTCATCACTGGGTTTTGCCGGGTTGACTGTCTGCTTCGATCCAGCAGGTGTTTGATCCTGAACCATCGGGCTTGAGACCTCTGACCAGACCGTTCTGTGATTTCAGGGCCCGGTGCAACCCGAGTCAGCGGGGCTAAAGCTCTGGACAGGCATGAGGGGGGGTGTGAGAGCTGGTCTAACCGTGACAGAGCATTCATTAATCATGGTTACACAGAGCTCTCATAAAGAAAAAGAGGCAGGGCAACAGATCAGTTCTGGCTCTATGATCTTCCACCAGATCTCCTCCTACACCTAGTGAGCTCCAGATGTGAGGGCTGACGATGGAGCACGCGAGTCACACACACACACAAGCACTTACTCACATTCTCACATAACACATACACACACACACACACACACACACACACACAAGCGCTTACTCACATTCTCACATAACACATACACACGCTCACACACACACAAGGGACTCAACAAAATCAAGAGCAGGATTTGGCCTCCAAAGATGAGAGAGTTGGGTGTGTTTGTTTCGACACAGCTCCACTGTGGCACCATTGTATTATTGTAATGGAAATTGTAATGGCTCTTTGGGTGGGTGGGGTGTTAT
>OOFE01023953.1:6548-20550 GCA_900323365.1 Monocentris japonica | reverse complement strand
GTTCACGCTCAACAAGAGGAGGTTGGTGTTCGACCCGCCGGCTGGAGAAACAGACGGCTTTCAGAAACAGTCCGTTAAGATTCGCGTCCCTGCTGTCCGCTACAGCAGTGAGGCACCTTTAAGAGGAGGTTCAGACTTTGACCAGACAGTTGTAGCTCCTGAATCATGTAGCGGAGCCTTGTTTAGTAAAAGGCAATCGTTTTCCCCGTACACAAGGAACTCGGGTTTCCAGTCTTGTAAATTAGTGTCAAAGGACTCCCAGAGTTCCAGGAAAGAGGCCGACAGTAGCAACTGCACCCAGAACCAATCTACCTCAAGGAGAGGCAAGAAGAGAAGCCAGAAAACCAAACACTTGGAGGACACAGAGTCAGAACTGAAGAGAGCCAGGCCGGTCAGCCAGGAGGCCTTTGACATCGAGTACTGTGGGAATGATCGGTACATCCACCAGATCCAGCAGGAGAGAGAAGACCGAGCGCTGGCCTTGAAGCTCCAGAGACAGTTTGACTTGGAAAGCCAGAAAGCCAACAGGCCAAGGCGAAGCCCAGAGAAGTACTTCCTGCGGTCCTGGATGTCCAATCAGAACCGGAGAAGGCGTAGTCCGCGGAAATCTCGACGAATCTCCAAAAAGCGTTAGCTCTCAAACCATGGAGGAGTTATTCTGGGAGATGCTGGCACTGGTACCAGTTTTTGTCGACCAAGCACAAGCACAGACACTCGGCTAGCAGCTGACAGACTGCTGATGGGGAAGCTTTTCTTGATATATGCAAGTTATTATAGGGATAATGAACATCTGTGATATTTTATAGATCTGGTAAGAATTAAAACATAATTCTTTATTCTTTTCAAGTCATATTCAGACCATTCTCTGGCCTGACAGCCTGACCAGGTGGAACTGGGAGTCATGGTTTGGTTCTCGCTGCCACAGAAACATCAGTGAAATATAGCCACCGCTAATGCTAAATGAATGGCAGTAGTAGGTTTGCATATACTATGTGTATATATGTATATGTTGCATCACCTTAAATCAACAACAACTTTATTCTAAAAGTTAAATGATGATTATGGACCATGTCACCTTCGTCCTATTCATTTAGTATTAACAGTGGCTTCATTCTGCTGATGTGTTTTCGTCGGTCCATGTGTTTTAGTCTTCCACGGCTGTCAGATCAGTCAATCATCTGAATATCACATAAAAGCCCGGAGGAATTCTCCTCTGATTTAAACAGACTGTATCCTCCCAACTCAACTAGCGCAGGTCCAGTGTCAGTTCTTGGAATCTCTGGCTCTTAACGAGTCCATGTTGAAGTATTTCAGGCTGAACTGGTGTCAGTGTTGACTGACATCAGGAACTACTCCTCGTTAGTACACTAGTACTGTTTCACACCAGTTAACTGTACTTGTGTGTTCACACTGTGATCAGCTGGATCAGCTGGGTCTCTATTCTGACTGATTGTGGGCGGGGCCAGACGCTCTGATTGCATCTATGTAGTCGTCTGCAGCTACAAAGTTTTCAACAGGCAAATTGTATTTTTCACTGCTCTGGTGTTGACTTTCATAACGTTATCATTTTGATGCGTTAACATATCTAGCTGGCAGCGCTAACTATGCAGCATTAATTGAAAATAAATAGAAAAAAATAGAAAATAAAAATAAAAAAATAGAAAATGACTTCAGATCTTCATCGAGCATCAATGGATCAACCGTTCTCCAAGCGTCGTTTTAGAGACATTTGTTTTTCAGATGTCTTTCAGATAAAAGTTGTAGAAAACTGGGAAGCTTTGAACAAGCGGAACCAACTTCTGGTCCATTTTGAACCATTGATCATGAAACTAAATCAGTAGAGAAACAAGGAAGCAGAAATCTGATTGGCTGTCGACGGCTGATGACTGAAACGTTCAGCCGTGGCGACAAGCTTGTTGAGTGTCCAGGTTCCCTGTCGCTCTGCTCTGTAGGAGATGAATGTATGGAGAGAAAAATGTCTCAAAATTATTTGTAAATGAACATACCGTGATCCACAAATCCACGATTTACAAATGTGTTGTGTGATCCACAAACACAAAAGTCCTTACTTGTGACTTGTAAGTTGGCATTTCAATAAATGTGCTATGATTTGTACAAACAGATGTTTATTTGTAAATATATCGTTTGTAATTTGTAAAAATACTTTGTACTTTGTGTGTGCTTTTCTCATGAAATGTCATTTGTAAATCAGCAATTCTGAGTGTGAAGTGTTGAATCTGCTTTTGTGGATCGACCATTACACGCATCATTCCTTCTTCCAGTGACGTCATTTTGAGACATTCTTTTCGCTCTTTTGCGATCCACACACAAATAGCTCCAGTAGACATCCAGTAGGCGGCAGTGTTGTTCAATCAGCCAGTGAGCAAGTCACACTGGATACAGGTCATACTTGGATACAGCGAGAAACTCAAACTTATAACGCAAACTTTTACAGATTTCCACTCTATGCTGCTGAAATGGAAGCGGACAGAAGTCAACAAGCTGGATGGGTATGTGCTCTGCAATATCAGTAAAGCGATACCTACGTTAAAGGATCATTCTGGTATTTTTAAACCTGGGCCCTATGTTTACATATTGTGGGGTCTAAATGACTAATAGGTACAAAAAGTTTTGGAATTGATCCAGTAGATCGCCTCAGCCGACAGCCGCGAAACGAGCTGCAATGCAATCCTTTGGGACAACTGCACCAGATCAAAGTACGTCCACTAAAAGTGCTTGTTTTTGCCACTGACAGGCTCAGATGTTCCAAGTGTCTGACAACATTACGGAAAGGATCCCTACAGACATAGACCTTTGTTTAACCAGAAACAGAAGTCTCGCTCGAGGAGAAGTCTCACGAGATTTCACTTCGTACAACAATCTGAGCCTGTCAGTGGCAAAAACAAGCACTTTTATTATTGGTTTTTGAATTGGTCGGTCCACAAAAGCAGATTCAACACTTCACATGCAGAATTGCTGATTTACAAATGACATTTCATGAGAAAAGCACACACAAAGTATGAAGTACTTTTACAAATTACAAACGATATATTTACAAATAGACATGTGTTTGTACAAATCATAGCACATTTATTGAAATGCCAACTCACAAGTCACGAGTAAGGAGTTTCGTGTTTGTGGATCACAACACATTTGTAAATCGTGGAATATTTGTGAATCATGGTGTGTGCATTTACAAATAATTTTGAGACATTTTTCTCTCCATATAAATGGACGTGTGGTGACCTGGTGATCAGGTTGATCTCAGTGTGAACGCAGGGTAACTATCATCTGATCTGTTCCTGACCAGGACAGACTCAGACCTTTAGTTTGGGCTCGCTGGACTAAACTGGTGCAGATCTCAGTTTATTACCATCCTTCGACAGCTGGGAAAGGCCGGAAATCGTATCCGATTCTTTTACTGGGGAAATTCTCAGATATCTTTATTATATTTTAGTAGTAGCCGCCCAGTATCCCATACCGGTATCAATACTGGTGCCACTCCACTGCTTGGCCTTCTCCATGCTCTGATGCCAGTCTTCCTTTCTATCAGGAGTTATTTGTACCCTGAAAATCTCACATCTATCCCTTTGGTTTCTCATGATGGTTCTCCTGCTGAGGATGATTCAAACTCTTGGATGCTACATCGTTTTATAGCTTTACAAACTATGGAAACAGTGAGTATGTTTACATGCACACAGTACTCTGGCTAGCAGCTCATATTCTGGTTAAAGTCTTATTCCCGAGAAGCTGTCTATATGCATCTCTACATGCTGATTGCCCATATGACTGCACGGATGGGCAAAATATTCTGAACATCGCAACGAAAACTGATATGAAGCAAAAAAAAAACAAAAAAAAAACAAGCCAACAGTCGAAGGAATGAGGTGATGAAACGTCTTCGTATGCCAGCTACGACGTTTCTCTACATCAGGAATACACATTTCTCAAAATGTCGATAAGAGCTGGTCTGGGTTGTGAACAGGACATGATGTTAACATGGATATGAACAGGATGTTAGTGTAAATGCAAACATACTGACTGTTATCCATCCGGGGTGAGATGCAGGAAAACAACGTCCAGAAAAACTGCAGGTTCGATGCAGCAGAGATGTTTTTACTACTTATGAAAATATTAGAAAAATAAATTTAACATTTTCATTTTAGTCATTTACAGTGAACGCACAGATGTAGGTTCAGTGTCCTGCTCACAAGGTTGGAAAATGGGACATTCCTACTTCCTACTAGGAAAAACGCAACTGAACTTTCCTTCAAGTCAACATTCCAAGTAGAAAACTCGGTCCAGAGTTCTGAACCCTGAAAAGTTCTGTTCTGAGGTCCTAACTGACCTCAGATCTGTCTGTTTATCCATTTAGCTGTGAGCTAAATGTCAAGGTGCACTTACAGTAGCTAACATTGTATGCTAACTAGCTAGCTAACGTTGCTAAACATCTTTGACGTAACGTTAGCTGTTGCCTTGGGAACAGGATTCTACGTTGTTGGGTAAATTAAATCTTGTCAACGTTCACGATTTGCAGGAATCAAACCTGTGACCTTCTGGTGACTAGTTACTGGTTACCAACCTGGTTACAATTTAAACCCACAGTTCTTATCAACCTGCAGCAGGTTGTCGTTTTACTGCGTCTGACGTTTCACGAAACATTGCATGAATGGCAGGTAACTTACCATCATTATAACATAGATCAGGCTCAAGGAGCAATTGATTAGATATTGGTGGTGATCAGGATTTCGACTATTATCAGTTTTTAGCCAAAACTATAAAACTGACCGCGACTTGGTTCAAATATAAGGGACGTTTTCAGGGTCAAATCGTTTTACCTTAAAGGTTCAGTGATAGGGGTGATAGGGTGTAACAGTGTTCAGGTTTGCCTCCTAGTTCTGTTCTTGGTTAGCTGGTTAGTTAGTTATTACATCAACAGTGACGACAGAGATCCTTCCTTTTTGCCTGTGACTCTTTACACTGAGAAGGTTTTTGATTTTGGTTCTCAGCCACACAGGAGGAGTTAAACACCAGTAGCTACTGACACACCAGGACAACAGACCTCTGACAGACTAACATAGTAGGACAGTAGCTACTGGCACCAGGACAACAGACCTCTACCAGACTAACATAGTAGTACAGTAGCTACTGGCACCAGGACAACAGACCTCTACCAGACTAACATAGTAGTACAGTAGCTACTGACACATGGTCCAGGACAACAGGCCTCTACAGACTGTGTTGGTTGATTTAGTGGTTCAGTCATCGTTCTCTCCACTCTCACATCGCAATCAGTCTCACCACCTACACATATATAGCACAGAGAAAGGCATTCTGGGAAACGTAAGAAATCACCAACTGAGGCAGACGAAGCAGGTTGAAGGAAAGCGGGTTCACCAAACTACAACACTTCTTCACTAAATAACTCCTGAATGTACTGAACATCACAGGATGGGGAGGGTGTCAGGTGGAAGCCATGCCCCCTCAGACTGTTCAGACTGTTCTTGTTCCTCTCAGATAGTTGGTGTCTGTTGACGGGCCTTCAAATTATTAAAACACAGGATGTGATGTCAGCTCTGACCCTTTTACCAAAACTGGGATGTAGACACATGGGTGTTGAGTGTGTAAGGCGGTGTTCAGGTGAAAGAAAAGCGTGTGTATTATCCGTACAAAGTTTGATGAAACATAACTAAGGGCTATCTTACTGGTTCAGTGTTAGAGAGCATCGGGTGGTGTCTCGCTGGACGCCACACGAGCTTTACTCCTCACAACGCTCATATGCACATTTTCTTATGTCAGCAGTCGCTTCTGTTCTGTAGTAAATGCAGTATCACAGTGGATTTGGTGTGAAAAGTGCCAAAATACCTGCAACTTACTGTTTTTTTTAATGCAGTACTTTTATATTGGAGCAATGGCTCTATGGTTACTGTTATTTGAAGGACTGTAAAAGAAGAACTTTAACCTCAAAGAGATGTGGGAAATTTGAAAAGGTGTCTTGTCTTCTTTTAACTGTTTCAAACAACATCCATGAAGTATCTTTTGTACATGTATTTATGGGCTATATCTACTGTGTATTGGTTGTGTGCTGCTACGTACCACTATATATATAAATATTTCCTGTTTGGCCCCCCATAGCTGCTATATGCTGCTGTATGCTGCTTCGTTCCCTGTTGTGGTTTTACAAGGAAGAGACTAGTTTCTCAAAGTTTCTACCTCGGCAAGGAACTGAGTGGTGTGAAACTATTCTAAAGGGGTCCACGCGTGGCTACGTAATGACGTCAGCCTTGTTCGATTTGGTTGGTTGTTCAAATTTTGGTGTTAGCCAATCACAATGCTCCAGGTCAGAGGTGGAAGGGAAGAGAAGATGGCTGCAAGAAATGGCAAGACTGGGCTCCTGGAGAAAGTGAGAATTCACGTTTTATTGTCCACTGAGCGGTAACATTTGGGTTAGAAATGTGCGGCTGTAAGAACAAAGCTTTTGTTCTTTTGTGCTCAGTTTTTATCTCTTCCATTGGTGCGGCTGTTCTACTGACGTTAGCTAGCTAAGCTAACGCTAGCCAGCAAATGTAGTTTAAGTGGGTTGACGCTAGCTAACACAAACTGCTGAAATAGAAGCAGGACGCAGTTTAGCCTCGCGCCGTTATCCGGTATGGAGACAACGCCGCCAGTGTAGTGCCTTGCTCATCGGCGAAGGTACACATCTGCTAGAACACAACAAGACCTCTTTTCGTTACTACAACATGAAGTTTGAGAGAGAGACTGGCTGGTCTCCACGTATCGGTCTGCAGCAGGAAACTGGCACTGTGCAGATCAGAAAAAGCTTCACGTCGCCTAGACCTGTTGGCAGCCCGTTGATGACGTCACTGTTTCACTTCTGCTGACTTAGTTTTCCACTTACAATTTAAAATGTACACATTTGAAAGTGGCTGTACTGTGAACTCTGATTATTTCATCATTACATTGTGGTCATTGATCTGATCCAGTGACGTACATGATGATCAGGTAGGAGCCAACAGGACACACAGTTGTTACTGGGATCAAACCCGAGACCTTCAGGTCACGGGACAGTCCGTATCTCCTAGTCTCCTACTACCTCCATCAGTTCTGCACATTTAAGTAGATTTAAAGGCCTAATCTGTGATTATGACACCCTATAAATGTGGAGTATAGTCACATATTTTCTCTATAAGATAACTTTCTGCCTGGCGTTTCAGTGGAGGATTGACGAGAAGCCGGTGAAGATCGATAAGTGGGACGGAGCTGCCGTGAAAAACTCTCTGGACGACGCCGCAAAGAAGGTCTGGAGATTTAACTCTCAGATTATCCCGTTTACACTCACTATCCTTATATACACTCATTTATAGTAATCAATTTTTTTTATTTCCCTCTTCCTGCTCCTCTTCCTCCTCCTGCTGCTCCTCCAGGTACTGTTGGAGAAGTATGGTTATGTGGAGAACTTCAGGCTGGTGGACGGTCGTCTGTTGATCTGCACAGTGTCGTGTCTGTTTGCCATGCTGGCTCTGGTGTGGGATTACCTCCACCCCTTCCCCGAGTCCAGACCGGTCCTGGCCTGCTGCGTCATCTCATATCCTTCAGCTCCTGCTCAGACTCAGCTGTGAGCATCTCTAGTAACAGAGAGAGCAAGAAGTCAAAGGGCAAACAAATGTAACATCATTCCCGTTAAGTGTTAGCTAGCTAACCTGCAGTAAGGGGATAATGTGGAAGATAAAAATGGACAAGAGAAAGTTAGTGACTGCTTCATCTTGAAGAAGAGGATGAGACTGAAGCTGATTATAATGTAAGAATTGTGCTTAACATGCTTAAAATATAATTCAGATGCACTTATGAGGCCTCACAATATGTTTACCAAAATAGTAAATAGGATACAGCAGGCAAATGCACAAAATAATAGCAGTGGAACTGTGGTGGATACTGAGATGAAGGACAGTTCAGCTGGTGTTTGGGTACCTTGAGGTCGGCTAGTGTTTTGGGTACCTTGAGGTCGGGTAGAGTGTTTGGGTACCTTGAGGTCGGGTAGAGTTTGGGTACCTTGAGGTCGGGTAGAGTGTTTGGGTACCTTGAGGTTGGGTAGAGTTTGGGTACCTTGAGATCGGGTAGAGTGTTTGGGTACCTTGAGATCGGGTAGTGTTTGGGTACCTTGAGGTCGGGTAGTGTTTGGGTACCTTGAGGTCGGGTAGGTGTTTGGGTACCTTGAGGTCGGGTAGTGTTTGGGTACCTTGAGGTCGGGTAGAGTGTTTGGGTACCTTGAGGTCGGGTAGTGTTGGGGTATCTGAGGTTGTCTTCCCTAACCACTCACCACATACTTCATCATGATGGGCATCTTGACACTGTACACCTCCTACAAAGAGAAGAACATTTTCCTGATGGCTGTCCAGAAGGATCCGGCCGGCATGGACCCCGACCACATCTGGCAGCTCTCCTCCTCCCTCAAACGGTACGTCAATACCTCTGGATTCAATCTGGCCAGGAATCGCACCAGCAACCTCACGCCGTCTACCAAACCTTTCCAAAACTTACCAGCCAACACGACGTTTGGAATAGGACTGCTGATGGTTGATTGATGTAGAGTCGATCGACTTACCAGACAGACTAGATCTAATGGCATTTAGCTGCTGGTATTTTCCCAGCCGGACCGTAGTACCAGCACCATAGAGAGTTAGTAGTGAACATAGAGAGTAGTGTCCTCGGTTGAATAAATGAAACATATTTACAGAGTGGATCCAACAGATTCATTGATGAACTTCCTAAATGAATACATAGCCTTTTGTGAATAAACTCTGTTTATTGTTGCTCTGCAGAACCTTTTAAAAATATGACCTCAACACAGCAGGTCAGTATAACACATTTATGGTAATATAAATGTAACATTGACATTTTGTGTGTTTTTGTAGGTTTGATGACCAGTACTCGCTGAGAGTCTCTTTCACGGATGGTAAATCGAGGAACTCACGGGAAGCAGAGTTCACCAGATCGGTGGCGGCTTTCTTTGACGAAAACGGCACACTGGTGATGGACCAGTTTGAAAAGTGTGTTTCCAAACTCCATGATACACTGGCCATGGAGAAAAAAACTAAATAATACTGAGAAAATAAGACCCCCGCCTCTTTTTATACTAAATGTAATAACCTGTGCTGTTACACCAGTGCTTCCTCAGTCATCTCTGCAGTGGATGGAGGTGGTGTCGGATTGGTAGCACGTCCGGTTCTACCAAACCAACACCACCAGGTCTGATCTGTCATCAGTATTAAGTTAATAATGTGTCAGTAGAACCAGTTGACTATCTGAACCAGGTTGTTGTGGTGTGTCTGTAGATCCATCCAGTAACGTTCTCAGTAAAAGTGAACAGTGTGATCAGGTAGATTTGTCTCCAAATGTAGGTTACTGTGACTCAGTCAACTGTCTTGTCTTTAGCCCTAGTCTCTACTCCAAAACACTCTGAGTTGGAGCTGGAGAAGAGTCAGCTCAGTGAACCTGAACAAACTGGTAGCTAGCTAACTAGCCAGCAGGCTATTCAGTTCTGTTGAGACGGACAGAAACACAACCAGCTGATGGCGCTGAGGACCTGATCAAGGTAAACATTGAGAGAAGTTATTACTGAAGTTATAACTGTCAGTTGCTGCTGAATGACTGCAGGGAAACCACTGGTGTTGCAGAATCAGGCTGTTGGTTGTAATGTTGCATAAAGTCTGCACTCATCATCACTCTGTTGTCCATAGTTATTGATTTGTTTTTTCCCAGCACAATCCTTTTCTACTTCTGAGGTTTAAACTTGTTTAGATTTATTAATGTCTTGCCCGAAGACTTTTAAATGAATCTTCAGTAATTTGTTGTTTTTTAGTAATTACAACCATCTTTTTCCTGATTTGGACTCATTAATTGGTTAAGTGTTAAACAGACAGGATTCCCTGGTTGTGGTCAGTATTACTACATCCTGTCTGTTCTGGAGGTAGTAAGACCTGTTTGACCCTCTACTGATATGGATTCAACATCCGTAGAGGAAGATGGGACTAAACAGCAGATCAGTTTTTATTGTGTCTTTATTGGCTTCCATGTTAAACCTATGACAACATGAACAGGACCAATCTTGTTCTTGACTGTACATCGCAAAATAACATTTCAACTCCTATTCCACAAATGTGTGTCTTGAAGAGAATTTCAATGTGGTTTCTCCTGCCCTGATACGGATTGAGCTAAATCTGGTGAGGAAAACTACCAAAAGTGATGGAATCCCTTGAATCCGGTGGTTCACTTCCCTACAGACATGATGATGCCTTACACCGGGATGGACTGGATACTTTTATTTTGGATGTTTTTTCTTTCTGAAGGCCTTATTCTCTCGAACCACACTTGTGAAGATATTTAAACTGGATATTGTTACTATGTAGTTACTGTCAGGTTAACGTTTCTGTCGTGTTTCTGCCAGCAGGGTTGAAAGATTCATTTTACAACCTGGTGACCTTTTAAATTCTTTGATGAAGGTTCAATTGCACAGTAACAAAATCCAGGTTGCCTATTAAACCCTGTTTTCTCTGTTACGAATGAAACCAGTCTGCCCAGTTAAAGTTTGTTACTGTCTGATTTCACTGTACAGGTCAACTCAGTCTTGCTTAGTGTGACACACATTTCATATGGTTTAACGTTTTAAGAATAGGTTTAATTGTATTTTGTTTTTAAGGTAGATTATGTTGTTATGTAACTCCAGATGGGTTAAAGATCACGCGTCCTTTTTCAGTGTAATAACAGGAATAAACAGCAGGAGACGTCATGACAACAAATTGCCAGAGGTTGAATTTCTATCTTCTGGACGGTTAGGAAATACACTTCTAGGTTTGACTGTTTGTTTCCTTGGGTTTTGGTGTAAGATTTCTCTCACGGCAAAGAAACCCATCTTCACGTCATTGAACATAATATTCAGTCGTAATGTTTTTTTTGTTAAAACAATTGAAGAAAGTCTGCCGATGGACTGAGATATATATATATGTGTTTTTATGATTATTTTTTGGGCATTTTGCCTTTATTTGACGGTCAGTAGGGAGAAAGACAGGAAAAATCAGGTGAGAAAGGAGGGATGACATGCGACACGGGTCCCAGGCCGAACCCAGGACGTCGTGGTTATGTGGTATGGGCCTTAGACCACTGAGCCACCTGGTCTGTCCTGGCTACTGCATTGCATTCTGGTGTCTCTACTGTCGGTGGAGAAATTGGTGTCTCTCCTCTTCGATGGATTTCTCCTGTATGATTGTTGATCGTCGGTCCAGAAAGAAGCCAATAAGAGCTAAGAGGAAGGGTCAGGGTAGGGGTGTTTTAGGGGGGAGTTTTCCAAGTGGCATTCTCTTGATCTGAGACATTTCAAAATAAGTGATATTAACCAGTCACCGAAAGATGAAGGGACTGGTTGGTGACATCATGTGTTGTGGTTGTTTGTGTAAAAGCCAATAAAAAGAAGTCAGCAGAAGAATGTGGTGAGGACGAGCAGGCTTTCGGTGGCAGAACTACAGTTTAGTCAGTAGGTGGCGCTGTTGAACTACTACTGACTGGGAGTACTATCATGTCCTGTCACAGAGAACAGTTCAGAGTCTCCAATCCACCTGACCTGCATGTGTTGGAGGAAACCTACTGAGAGAGAAACAGGTAGAGAGACAGAGAAAGGGGGAGGAGCTTGCAGACATACAGAGAGAGAAAGGGGGAGGGGCTAACAGACAGAGAGAGTTGTAGAGAGACCTAGAGTGGTAGTGAGCGAGTGAGGCGGCGCTCAGGTGTGTGCGTGTGTGTGTGTATGTGTGTGTGTGTGTGAGCGAGTGTCAGTGTTGCTGTCTCTCGGCCATGGCCTGTCTGACGGCGGCCTGGTCCGTCCACAACCCCACCGTCACCAACTCCATCATCATGGTGAGTACTGGGAACACTGGAAACACTGGACTTGTACTGGACTCATAGGACACACATAGCCTATACAGGACATATAGTGGACACAGTGGACGTGTGATGATTGGACAAGCCCAATAATCAGCAGCTCCTTGTGAATGAGGCTGTAAAGATGCTCGCTGACTCACACTAGTTGACTCGGGTTTAGATCCTGTTTGATTGAGCTGTCAGGTTTGGATGTTGGAGTTTGTTTATACTGAGTTTAACCTCTTTTTTTTCTATTTGACTCTGTAATAATAAGAGCAAAGCAGTGACGCTGCAGCCTGACAGTCCTGGTGTCATGAGTCCAGACAGTCTGGACTGATGCTCCCAAATGAACTGCTGTAATCAACACAAGAACAAGTTCAAACATCATGCAGCTACTACAGAGGAACAACTCAATTATAACTATACTATATATAATATAACCCTTTATAATATTATAGGAATGTTGTAGGAATCGTTATAGGAACATGGCAGGAACATGGCAGGAACATGTCGTGGTTTGTGGTACTAAGCTGTGTCCGATAGTTACCTCCAGGCTCCGTATAGAAACAGATTAAGCCTCCATATAGAGCAGGACAGTCAGTCTGTCCCAGTATGACAACATGACCTCACCGTTCAATATGATTCAGGTTATTAGTTACACTGAGCAGTGTCTGTTAATGTAACAACTTCCCATGAACCTCATAACACTTTGCAGTTAATGATAAATAATCCTGTGAATGGAATAGATTTTAAAGCTTACTGCTGTTACCATGGTGATAATAATTCATATTACCAAAAATATTCAGTTTTGAAAAATGTAACAATTGAACTAATAATACAAAAATAGTCAAACTCAACCGTAAAATTCAAACTTTGATTCATCCGTGGACAAGACTTTCTTCCAGTCTTCAACAGTGAAATGTTGGTGTTTGTTTTGGCCCATGCTAAACCTTTAGACTTGTTTTGTTGTGGAAGAAGTGGTTTGGAAACGACTGCTCTTCCATTAAGGCCACAGTCTGCCAAACGCATAGAGCACCATATGAATTTACTCAATATCTGGTAGTAGTTGTTAAAAGACCAAAACAATCCACACTGAGTATTAGGAGCAACATGTCTTCATAGTTAAATGAAATATATGGCGTGACAACAATTTGAGAAAATGAAAAAAGATATTCAGATATATTTCAGTTTCATTTCTAAACATGTTGATCAGTTCTAAATAATGTGTTCTTGAATAAGAAGCAAAAAAAAAGGTTAAAAACGGTATTAGTTTTTGATAAATCAGTTCTTGATAGTGCACTCAGACTTTTGGACCCCACTATATATTTCTGGATAAACGTTATTGATCCATGTAGAAACTGATAATGTAATAACTGCTGGATAATACTACTACTACTACTACTACTAATAATAATACATTTATTTCATATAGCGCTTTCATGAGTACCCAGAGACGCTTCTAATAAAGTAATCACTTGACAAAATGTAATAAAATGTTCCTCTAAATGTTATAAAACTTATTTTCCTGATGATGTTATACATTGTTAAACTAACCAACACATTATAAAGGGTGTAACATTTTTAAGATATTACAAAATCAATTTGAAGAGGTTATTACATTATTGTGTAATTTATTACATGAACAGGGACATCTTATTACATTTTGACTTCTCTTACCTTGTCAGTGGGGGGCTGAAGACACGCCCCTGTTGGAGAACGACTAGGGTGTCCTAACAGACCCAACCAAACCAAATTAGACCTAACAGGACCCAAACAGACTCAACAAGACCCAACCAAACCCAACAGGACCCAACTGAAACCAACAGGACCCAAACAGACTCAACAGGAGCATTATGAGAGAACATCAGCTCAATCCAACCTGACCAAGGAGTACCAGCTCCTGTTGGGTCTGGTATGGTCTGGTAGGTTTAGTTGGGTCTTGTTGAGTCTGTTTGGGTCCTGTTGGTTTCAGTTGGGTCCTGTTGGGTTTGGTCCAGATGCATTAATCCTCCTTGTCCTGTCCTGTTGAACCTCTTCAACCAGAACACCAACGGGCCCCCGGACCTGATGTTGGACCCCCGGACGGTGTGTG
>OOFE01023950.1:0-10358 GCA_900323365.1 Monocentris japonica | reverse complement strand
AGGTAAATGCAACAGACTGGGGGCGCTGTTTCGCTTATCGTGTTTGAATATTGTCCACAGTAGAGCAGGTTAAGTCTTTGAAAATGAAATGTCAAATGCCGTTTTCATTTTCAAATTGTTAGAAAATTGCATTTTAATTTTAATTGTGACTTAAATATTGCTTGCGTAAAGGGAAAATCAGGCTACATTGTTTATATTGCATTTTAATTTTCAAATTTGAATTAACATTTGAATATTGTCCACTGTAGAGCGGGGTACGACTTTGAAAACGAAATGTCAAACAGCTTTTCCATTTTCATTTTAACATGGTCATAGAACGCCCATACCAGTATGTGAAAATGAAAATGCAAATTGGATTATTGCATTTTCATTTTCATTTTTACTCAAATAACACATACATATGTGGAAAATGATAATGCTATTGTGGAATTACATTTTCATTTTCAAGTTTACATTATCATTTTAATAAAGTCCCCTATGGGCTTCCATAGTCTTAAGCCACACTACATGGATTAAAAAACACAACTTTTGTGACTAATATATACTCAGACTGAAGGTGAAATGAAAGTACTTTGAAGAGTTCGTCATGCTAAGCAAGACTTCTAAGAATTGCACTAGGCGTAATTCAGCATCGTCTGCAAATAATAATTATTATTATGTAGACTAAGCTATTGCTTAAAATTCTTATCTTGCTGCACTCCAAGTAAAATCTGCTGCTTTAGATTTATAATTGGACGTAAGAAAGAGTTTCACTTTGTGGCACAACAAAAATCATGGAGATTTTCAAACAAACCACAAATCTACACTGAAATCTGCTTATAAATTAATCAGTTGCTACTGTAGCTGCTGGCAAGAGCAAACAATACCTTTCTATCTGGTACAAATATACCTCCAAAAAGTACCCTAACATGAAAAGGTCTCAACTGAGCCCACATACCAATGGTAAGGCAATGCAATGCAATCCCTGGTTTGCACACACACCCTGTCCAGCTAGAGATCAGTAGCAATGCAAATGTCCCCATTCGGCTCACTGCTCTCATCGTTTCACCACTAACTGAATCATTACCATGTCAATACAGTCAAGGAAGGGGAACACAAACAACCACTTGGATGGTAATACAGGGACTGATCTAATTCATCTTTGTAAAAGGATTGCAAATGGGGGAGAAAGCACCCTACATCAACACATCTAGCCCATTGTACATGGTAATGTCTTTATTTGAAGCCCTGAAATGGTGCAGTTAAAAAATGATTGTTAAGCACTTATCTTGTGTTCAAGCTGCACAAGCTAAACTCAAATGTGTTCTGAAGCGTGCTATGAGAGGAAATGTGGTAACTTTCTCAGATATCACTATAATACAAAACATTCAGTTGGATTCTTCAAATTCAAGTGAAAAATAGGGATTGGGCTCGTATTTACATTCAATATTAGCACTGTATGTTTGAAATAAATATCCCTGACAATTAAGGCTAACTCAGCAGTATCAGTCAGGGGTTCATAAACTATTTATGCCTGGCTCTGGGACTCATGAAAACATAATCAATCATGCCCTTTGGGGACCAATAAGACTTAGGCCCCAGCTGTAAGAAACACTGAAATAAGCCCATACGTTGACATGGCCATTGTAACATGTTAACTTATGACATTATTTAATACTATATACTATATAGCCCATTTAATAAAGTTACAAAGTTCTGTTTAATGTGCAGAAGCTGATCATGTTGTAAGGGGGGGGGGCTGTGAGGGAGAATTAAAGCACAGAAAAGGTACATGCATCCAACAGCAGGTTAGTGTTAACTTTCCCTGCTCATTGATCTCTTCTCTCAAGATGCAATGTAAAATATCTTTTCATTGTTTACTTGCTTTGCCTTAATTCCAATGCTGACTTTTCCTTGCTTGAGGAGTCAGAATGGCTTCCTTTAGCATTGTGTTTGTTCCCAAAACATTACTCTGCTCTCTTAGAGAGTGTTCAGTCCACAATCTTTTGAAGAAAAAAACAACAACACCAACAGTAATTATACCAGCTGAGCCTCAGACGTGCTAACTGGCAAACCCGGATGGCAAATATAGGTTTTAGGCAACAATGGAGAGACACACATTCAGGGCAGAGGCATCCTGAAACAACACTGAAGAGGCATGGCATTACAAGAGTCTTTTTTTTTTTTTTTATCATATAATAGCATTAATCACTTGTGGTTTACATGAGTTGCCTCTTCATCCAAAGACTTTATTTATTATTATTACTTTATTTTGTTAATAATGAAGTCTCCCAACAAAATAATTCTGATTGAAGAAATGTGCAAAAACTACAAATTATGGATCTACTTGGAGTCCCACCACCTACACATTTGCCTCAACAAAACCAAACCGGATCTTTGATTCCAAGACAAATTCAAATTTTTAAATGATGCTGGATCTTAAAATATCTAGTTCAATGGACATTGGATGATGCACAATGAACCATTTTTGAGGACTAAACTCCAACCCAACCTAGGAGATCAAATAGCCTATAAGACTATATGACATTAAACCTGATCTGTGGTTTTCCAAAAACGGGCATTTTCGGTTGATCTAAACATATATATCATTATAAACAGTCTTTAATACAAATGACCCAGTGTGGTGCAGTATTAAACCTATTAATATATAGGCCTATACCTACTGTGTATGCTAATGTAACATTTCTAACTGAAATTAGCTCCTAACGTGAAACAAAAATAAAAGCAGCGTCGCCTTGACTTTTGCCCATACCAAAAAGTTGAATTTTAGACCGTTTTAGTTTGAACTCTAACGGCCAATGAACTGGTGTTATGGGCGCGGCGTTGTTGGCATGATTAAAAGACAAGAGATTGGCTGAAATCAAAACACACACCTACGTCCTCCCCCTCGCCCACACACTTCTTTATAACCAGCACCAGGAGGGCAGCCGGCGCGTCATTTTCCAATGTGAATTGGTGCAGAGGGATTAAGTCGTGTTTTGTCTGGGCAGGTCGTCAAGTTCGTGTATTTGCCATCTGCGGGTCTGCTAACAGCATTGGAGCTTTCTTCTACATTTTTCGCGTAGTATTTTTCTTTCTTTTTCTAAAGCAGCAAATACCAAAGAAATGGCAGATTGGAAGGCACAATTGAGCTACAATTACAACCCACCCTACCATGCCTATGCCTACGGCCTCATGTACCAAGCCGGGCCTGAGCAAAACCACGGGAACCTGACCGGCTGGGCCGACGCCGGAGTCACCGAATTGGGGAACTATAACCCCGGGGTGACCCAGGCCTACTACGGCACCGCCAGGACCCGTGAGGAGTCTCCGCCCCATAGCCCCGAACAACTTGCTGTGAACGGCCACGACCACTACCAGGCATCGGGTGTTGTCTACCTTGGTGACACCCAAGCTGGTCGTCTTCTCCTGTCCGGGCCTACATACCATACCCAGGTAGATGAGACCAGACGTGCCGGTAGTGATTCAACCAGTGACTCGGAGGCGCACACATCGCCTGGTATGTAGATCGAAGCTAGCTAACGTTAGTTAACAAGCTAGCGCCTGTCCCCGAATGTTAGCGCCAGCTAAGAAATTGTTGCAACTTCCACGCAATTATTTAGACAGTTTGTCTTTGCTTACATTTCCGCTTCACCGGCAAAAGCGAATATTTTTCTCTCCAATAACGACCATGAGGTCCAACCCAAAGCTATCTTGGGGTTTTCAAATATCCCGCCACTGACTGTGCCGAGAGGACTTAGAGCTCCGTGGCGACATCTAGCGATGTAATTTGAGAATGGCATCTAAATACGGTTCCATACAATTTATTACAGTAGTTTGACCCCCAGGGGTCCTTGACGAGGCTCACATGTGTCATTCACTATAACTCGGCACAGCTAGAGAATGTATAGGAATGACTTGTGGTCAGATCTTTCACAAACTGGAATAAATAGTTCACTGATTTCCTCCCAGATTCTTGGAGTTCTGGCAGTAGCAGAGAAGGGAGTCTCCCACAGATAGACCCTGCTTCCTGGGCAAAGAAGGACCTTGGTGACGAGACGGACAGCGGAAGCCCTGGTGCCAGTGAGGATGTGTCCAGCTCTCTTATCGAGGAGCCACAAAACTACTCCATCATAGGGGGGGAGGGCACTGACACACCTACCCCTCTATCTGTACCCTTGTCTGCCCTAAAGAAGCCTAGCACTGCTGCGGTAAATAACCCTAAAGGGAAGGCCCGGACAGCCTTCTCAGAGAGTCAGATGAACACCCTCATCCAACGTTTCAGTAGCCACAGGTACCTCACTCCGGCTGAGATGAAAAACCTGGCCGGACTCACAGGGCTGACTTATAAACAGGTGAGAAAGTTGATGAGAATTTGTAGAACCACAGTTTGGGCCCATGTTGTGTTAACGTGGGGGCATGTATCCTAAAATTGATGGTACATTCAGTTACATCTACTTTTTATTTAATTATCATCTTCATGCTGCTTGCATTTTCAACTAACAGTACCACATGTCCACATGGCTAAGAACACAACTGAATCGATGTCATGTCCAAATGAAATCCACCATAACACAAACACCTGTAGTGTTAACATTTGTTTGCCTTGTTTAAGGGAAAGCATAGCACCCTACCTCCGATGTTTAAGAACAATCCCCGTCTGTTATTGTGTGTCTAGGTCAAGACTTGGTTTCAGAATCGAAGGATGAAGTTGAGGAGGCATCAGAAGGACACCAGCTGGGTGTCTGAGCGCTACACCATGAACAAGGACAGCTCAAATTCTGCCACCGTCTTCACCAACATACCCCCACACATCCAAGCAGTGAGTAGCTCCCAGTTATTTATAATGAAATTGCATTCTGGTATGATTTCCTGCTTGTTATCATCAATGATAAATGTATACAGTACATATACATCTAATTTTCTTTATCACCATATGTTGTTGATCTTTATTTGGGTAGTTTTGCACATTGCACACATGACAGGATTGCATTTTTTCCTGAGCACTCAAAAACAGTAATAGTATTGGCGGTTCTTAACCAAACAGTTGTCCTGCCCATGTCTCCTGTTGTCCAGTAACAGAGAAACAGCAGGCTTGGACATAGACCAACACGTCCATAATGGAGGCCTAACCATAGTCCAGTTATGGCCTTAAAGGCGAGACGATACACAGCCACAAAGGCAACAACTGATTTGTGATATATTCTAGTGCCTTTAATGCTAAATTGTTGTGTGTATTAATGTAGGGAAGGGTATGTAGAGTGGTACATTTCTGATGTTAACTGCAACTTGTCTTCTAGTATCAAGGAGAGGCCCAGCTCCAGGAGCAGTACAACCAGCAGATGAGAGAAGCGGCAGCTTTCAAGAAGGCTACTCCGCAGAACCTGGCCTACTACCTGGCTACTGTGGGAGCTGCCGGATCAGCTGGCTACCCCTCTTGGTCCACCCCATCCCAGACTGCAGCAGCCAGTTGGCCTATGACCCCGGCTGTCGGCCACTATGAGTACAACCCCAACACATTCAGCACAGCCAGCGTTGCTACTGTAGCGAATACCAGTGTGCACAATACAAGTGTTGACAGCAAAGATGGGGACTGTGTCCCTGTCCGCAGTCCCTTGCACGTGGCTATGGTGCAAAACGCCAGCCAGTAAGTAGTTGGTCAGTTTGGGGCTAGTGGGCAGAAAAACTCTTCCATAAAATGATCTTGTTTTTTGATACTCTGAGCCATGTTGATATTCCTCCCCTCAAGTTTGAAATGCAGAACTAGGTTGATAATGGACTGAAGTCATTTCAATTTGCAGCAGGGTGTACATATACCATGTTCATACTCTTGTTCATAAGCATTTTACTTTTTTATCTGAAGTTTTATTTTTATACGAGAGAATTTAATATACGTTGTGTTCTTTGCACTCTGATATTCCCAACAGTTTGGTCCTGCATAAGTTGGATGTGTGGCGTGCATTGTTTTTGGTCAACTGTCAAAATGCAAAGTACTGATACAGAACTGATGTGTACACATTTTTTTTTTTTTAAATAAATACAGGTGCATTTTGGCAACTTGAAATATTGTCCATTTTTTATTGAGCCAACTGACATGTTAATGTGAGCTATTATGTTTGTACATTTTTACTTAGTTTTCTCCTCCATTTATAGTAAAATACAGTTGCAAGAATTAAAAGGCCAAAAGTGCAAGCCACTGGAATGAAAAGATCTGGGTATTACATCAATTGACTATAAAAGAATCAAAGAAAAAGGCATTGAAGAAACTGAGCCCAGAGTTGTTCACTGGCAATATTGTAAAAAGCATTTTATTGAAAAGATTGTATATTTACATCAGAACCAAAATCACAGTCAATGGTGACCACAGAACATAACATTGCTCCCATCACCAATATTATGCAACAGCGGTTCATTCTGCCAAGGATCAGCCCTCTTCTCCACTGCAGGGCCACAAAACTTATTTTTACAAGCTGTCCTGTATCTGGAAGAACAGGAAGCTGGGGTGGGGGGGGAGACCCTGTCAAGCCTTGATAAACCCTGCAGTGGAAACCAGGGAAGCTGATGCCAAACTGCAAGCCAGGATCATACAATATGACCACACATGCACATCTCACCATATATATTTTTTCCATTCACTCTTGATGGGACACAATCATCCCTTTTTCATGTTATATCCCCTTCTATCCATCAATACATGACCCGCCTCCCTCCCACCACCCTTCATCTGACCTACCATCCATTCAATCATTCCTTATTCCAAGCATGACAGCTCTTATCGTCTTTTCATTAGCTTCTGCCAAATCAGGATTAAAGGCCCCTGTTTCTCCTCCCATTTACCCCATAGGAGGTGTGTGTGTCTGTGTGTGTGTGTACGACAGCAAGAGAGGAGAATGAAATCGTCCATGTGTGGTACTAGGAAACATGTTAAGAATTGTGTGTGAGTGTATGTGTGTATGCATTTGTCATCTCTAGTCCATCTTGAGGCTACGGTAGATGTAGCGAATGAACGCCAGCGAGGCCCAGAACGACACGGTGCTCAGCATCAGCGAGAAGACCAGCGCCGTGAGCAGCGAATAGCCAAAGAACTCGGCACTCTGTACCAGGCCACTCATGGATGACCGGTTCCGGTAGTAAAAGACTGAGTAGACGAAGATGAAGAGGCCGGTGGAGCCGGTGCTCAGCACACTCCGCCACCACCACCGGTAGTCCTCACCGGACAGCAGGAAGTAGGTGAGCGCCACAGAGATGCAGGCGCCCACCGAGAGGAGGATGGCGAAGACACAGAGCAGGATGCCGTACAGGGTGTAGTGTTCCCGACCCCACACCGTGGCAAAGATGTAGTACAGCTCCACCGAGATGGCACTGAGGGAGAGGAGGAAGGGGTGGGCAGAGGAAGGGAATGAGAGAAGGAGGAATAGAGGAAAGAAAGGAGATTGGGTGTAGAGGGATGGAGGGGAAGAGAGGGAAGGAGATAAGGGAGATGGAAGAGCAAGGTGCAGAGAAAGTAGATAGGAGGTGGGTCAAAGAAAGTAGAGATAAAAGGCAGGAGAAAGAGTGAAGTACAGAGATTGGGATGGAGGGGGTGAGGCAGAAAAAGAATCATTATTACAGCAATGAACAGACCATAAAATAGATTTCGAGAGGCTATACCTTCGAGGGGTTTTGTTCAGTCGACTGGATAACTCCAGCAGAACAAAAAGAAAAAACAAGATCAACAACTTCTCTCGCAGCAGTCTCACAGGGAGGATGAAATGAACTCCAGGTCCAGACAGACACCACTTAAGACAGGAATGAAAGTGCTGACAGGAGTGAAGATCACTCAAGTGTCTTCAAACGCACAAAGCTAAACACTGTGGCATGTTTTGCACATTATCCACACCATTCTCTTTCTACAGTGACCCCACCAGTGACCCCACCCCACTTCTGACTCTCCTTTAAAAACAGGATAATATCAGGTGTATTTCGTTAGCTTGAGCCATATTCCCCCTGTCTTTGCTTCATGGGAGAGCTGCTCAAGTACATCAATATTGACTGGACTGTCCTTGGTCATAAAAAAAAAAAAAAACAATCTCCTGGTCATAATTACCACTATAATACAAATACAATACAGCAATATATACTGTATGTATTCTTAGATAGATAGGTATTCACCTGAAAGTGTAATCCTCCTTTACAGAACTCACCTGAAAGGCAGGAAACCGCCAATGGCCATGTGCACGGCTGTGTGTTTATACCAGGGCTGTGCAGGGATCTGACGGGGGATATTGCGGGTACGGCAGGGCGCCTGGAAGCTGCCAGCCCGGTTCTTTCCCACAATGCCACCGATGACGGTGAGGGGGAAGCCCACCAGAACCCAGGCACCCAGGAGCAGGAGCACTGTGCTGGCCGGCAGAGCCTGGGTGGAGCCGCTCCACCAGTGGACAGAGTTCACCACACTCCATGTCAGGAACAGAGGAGCTGTGGGAATGGATGAATATGTTTCCAAAAGTGATAGGAATTTTCTGGGCAACAAAGAAAGCCAACTCTCCCAGCAACGGGACACAAAATGACACCCCGGATCAAAAATCTACTTGAATGTTCCCTTGCAGAAAAAATGTGTGTCATAGTTTAAGAGGTTCATTTTTGTTAACTACTATCATTTAAAACACCATAATTTGTTTCAATTTGTTCAGAGCCCCTTCTTTGAAATGGATATCTCATTTTGGAACAAAACTCTTCCTACTTAAATGTACAGTATAATGAGAGGAGAGTGGGAGGGAGGGAAAGCAAGAAAGGAGAAAGGAAATAATATCAAGCAGATGGGCAGAGAGAGGAGCAAGAGGAATGAAGACACTCCAGAGGATAAAATGGTGAGAGAAATGGATGGATGAAAGGATAAATGGATGAATGGATAAATATAGAGGGGGGAGGGGAATAACGCTGAGCCAAGACATGAGGTATGAGAGATGAGAGAGTGGGGTACAGTTCCATGGTAACTGAATCTCAGTTAAGTGTGCAAATCCATTACTGATAATTAGACTCTGAAACCTTGTAGAAAAAGAGCACATCCATAAACCGTGCATGGTTTATGTCCCGCATTTCTTTCTATACTGACGGGAGTTATGGAATGCCACTCATTGTTTTAACATGGTTTATCATGGAGGCTAATAAATAATTTTGATAATACTTTATTGATCCTTCAAGGGAAATCCTCTTTTCACATGCTCCCCTCCACAGGGAGGTCAGAGGTCAGGCTCAGCTACAGAGCAGCAGGGAGTCGGTGTCTCGCTCAAGGACACTTCAGCAGGGCTTGAACACTTAAATGACATTTACTCTGCACTTGAAACCCTGAAATGTTTTTGATCTGACTCACCAGAGAAGAGAGTCGAGGTGAGGATTATGTTCCACACCCATCGCTTGCCGTGGATCTGAGTGTAGAAGCTGCAGGAGACGTAGCCAGACACACAGCTGGTCAGAGCATACAGGACGATGGCCGCAGAGTTGATGGCCCCGTGGCGATGCACGTTGAACATGCCCAGCAACGCCATGACGATAATCCCTATGGCAACCAGCAGACAGGACATTAGTGGGGTCAGGATCCTTTATCTGAAGAAGTTGTACCACTAGAGGCCCCCCAAAAACCTCTCAATGCCTCCTAAAAGCATTTGTAATATAAATTATTAATATTTAATGCCAATGAAATGCAATAACTTTATGTGCATAGGTGTTAACGGTGCATATGGTTCTTGTTCGTCCATTTCATCCAATTTATGCTTTCAGTTTGTGAATATAAACAAACTCTTGCTAATAGAAATAAACATTTCTATTACATTCACATACATTAGCAAGCAGATTGGGCAGTGTGTGGCAATCATGGAGTGAAACAATGTTACACAAGAAAAGGACAACAGCAAAAACAAAGAACCAATCGACAACAATCGTGGAAAGAGAAACATCATTACATAAAAGCGGGTCTGTAGAAATAGGGCTTAAGAAGTGTTTTGGTTCAGCCAGCCTGAGCTCCTCAGGGAGGGCAATCCAAAGAGTAGGTGGACTGAAGATGAACGCCTGGTGTCCTTCAGTCTTAAGTCTAGATTTAGGAGTGATCAGAAGGCCCTGCCAAGGGATCTAAGGCTCAAGCTCATATTAAGATGTCAGAGATACAACTGGGGGCCAAAACCTAAACGCTTTAAAAGTGATCAGCAAGCCAATCATCAATTCTGAACAGGTAACCAGTGAAGTGATGCCAGAATTGGGGTGATGTGAAGTTCTTTAACCTGTGTTCTCCCGTTTATCTACATCTCCCCCTTGTGACTAAAGTGGATTTAATTGGTAAAATGAATAGGGGGGTCAGTTTGTTTCATGGAAAGAGCAGAGGTTCCTAGTATTTCGTACACTCT
>OOFE01023949.1:19709-38661 GCA_900323365.1 Monocentris japonica | reverse complement strand
ACACACTTTGCCTCCCTCTGACATGAACCTGGTTGCCAAAGACGAAGCACAAAACCTCAGACTTTGCACCATCTCAAAACATTTACTAGGGAATGTTTTCTTTTCCATCCCGCTGTTCAATCATAGTCCTGCATTTCTAGACAAAACATTCGCAGTAACATAACCTTTGTGCTCTTGTAGCAGCTTCTCTCGTCACTCTAACTTCACCCTCGACTGAGCAAAGGAATAGGACACGCAGGGCGAGAGACATGTAGCATGTTAGTCACCAGCTCGTGTTGAACATTGTCTTATCTCATGACATTGATCCACTCAAACATTTCAAGCTCTCGTTAATATCTAAGGAGCAGGAGTTCAGTCTGTCTGTACATTCACGTAGAGGGGGAAGAACTAAAGCAGAAGTGTGAAATGGAACAGATGGGTTTTCCCTTTATGACATCCCTCAATGTGATGCAACAATCATTTTCAAAGTATGTCGATTTATTAATGATAAAATTAATAAAATTAAGCTTTTAATTAGAGTAATATAAAGGCTAAAGGGGAATATCAAATCAATTCCAGTTCCATCATTTCAATTAACTGCTTTTTGCTTTTTTTTTTTTTTTTTTTTTTAAAACAATACTTGAGGTCAAATATTAAACTTGAAGGATAAAACTATTGTATGTGTCACTTGTATGATAAAAGAAATATTATATTTATTCACCAGTAAGGTTTGAGGTCAAACCTGTACATTTGGCAACAGTTAGTAGGATACATATGTTATGTAACCTAATAAAGAACATTGACTGACTGGACGTGGTTTTTGACGGTACCCTTTTAAAACATGCATTTAGCAATAAAAAAGACAGACATAAAAAATATGTCTTTGTGTATTCAATATCATTAGAGGCTGAGTCCATCACATTGTATCAAATTACTTTTTAATAATCCCTAGACATTTTGTTAAATAAATATATTTTGTTATTTTGTTTTGCTGACGCCATTTTTGACACGGCTGAAATGTTTGTATGATTTCATTCCATGACAAAGAATTTAACAAACATTTAAGACATTTTTGAAATGTATTTCACTACAAGTAGTCCATTTCTGATGTTTCTAGGTGTTTTGTGATGTAGTCTAAGAGGATTTTTTCATTTCCAGAATCTTTCAAGTAAAAATGGGACCCATCTAGCATTTTGACGGTGAAATCTCCCGATGAAATGTCTTTCCAAGCTGTTAATGAAATAAATAAATAAGAAGGCATTAATTACGTATGAACAGTGCAGTAACTTTCACATGCTGATTGAAAGAAATTAATAAAATGTTTTTACAAGGACAGCCACAACCGCAAATAACAAACTGTTGTGTTGTATGTATCACAACGCTTTTGGCTAATATTAGCTTGTTTCCAAAGCTTAGAGATGGAGGTTATGTGCTGTTGCTCAGGGGCAATTTGTCAGTGTTGTGCACTGTTGGTACCCAGGATCAAACCAGCAACCTTTCAACTAATAGTCAGCCTCCATTTTTCATTGCCAACTTCATGAATTTGCTGATTAGGGAGGAAGGATCAAGCCCTTTCCTCTTGTGAGGCCTTTCATTCATTCATGTCTACGTTTTGTGATACCGAGCATGTGCTCTCAAAGTCATGAAACGTAAATCAGACGATCATATCTATCATGGGGTGTTTTGGCTGTGTAAAAGTTATTGAAAGACACCACTTGAAAAAGCAGGAAAGGAGCTGCCAAGACGACTGACCTTGTAAGTCATGTTGAATGTCCTGTTTTCCATCAAAGCATGTGACTGGGCAGGAGAGGAGAGGGCCGCTTGGCTTACTATACCTGGAGTAATGCAAGAACAAGGCCTCCGTTACATCTCTGTTACTGAGCTCCTGAGGACACAGCAATAATTTGATGAACAGAGTAATCAGATACTAAATGCTGCTTAGCAACAGCAAACGTAAGTATCGTGCCTCTCCTACAAGGTGACGACGGTGGCTGGGACAGAGGTCAGACCAGGCCTGGGTTTCTCAGGCGCATCTTCGCCTTCAGTCCAATCTGTTCCATTGTATCTCAATGGAACAAAATTGATCTTCATCACTAAGAGATCCTTTTGGCTTGACTGGTTGCATGACAAAAAACTGACCTGCCTATTCACAAAAGGTACAACATGAATGAAGTGACAGCCCACCTGTAGTTCTCCACTATGTGCAGGTCAGCCTTCAGGGCAGGGAGGAAGAGCTTCAGTACCTCGGGGTTGGCCAGCAACTCAGGAGGAGTGCCTCCTATTGCGACCATCCACTTCAGAAAATCCTCATCTGATAGTTCACTTCTCTTTGGGGCATTGATGCGTGTCTCTGACTGGAACACAAAGTAGTACTGCAGCGTCATAAAAACCCACTCCTTGCCTTGTGTTCAAGGGATTTTAGGAATTCAATATTTCCTCTATTTATATACTTACTTGATGAAGACATTGCTGAAGTTTGATTTTGTTTGACGGATTACATTTAACTTTATTGCATTTTCAAAAATCCTTTTTTTTTTTCAACAGGCAGTTTTGGACTAACTCCGGTTTACACATCACAACAGGACTTTGTTTTGATTGTTGGCCAATCAGGATGCAGTATTGTGACTGTTCTGCCTCTAAGGACTTAAAATTCATTTGCAAAACATCATAAAGAACATAATTGTTATGTTGTAGAATTAAAAAAAAGGAAAGAGGAAAATGGAATAATATGGGACCTTTAAAAGTAGGATTGAACAGGGTACTGTTGGGTTTACTCACATAAGGTGCAGAGGCACCAGACAGGAAGATGTGAAGTGGTTCGAGGTTGTGGACTTTCTTCAGAGTGTCTGCTACAGCGAAGCTCATCATGGCACCGAAACTAAGACAGAACAAATTAGTGCAAACATGGAGTAGAAAGTAAGTTGTGAATTATAAGAAGTGAAAGCAAAAGGAAGCACAGAAAGCATGCAAGAGGAAGAAGAAGAGCAGCAGACAAGAATTGTCCTGTTATCACGACTTCCTCAGTATATCTTGTGAAGCCCTATTCTTATCATACCTGTGGCCAAAAAGGGCAAAGGGCTTCTCTTTCAGCACCGGTAGCAACACACCAATGACCTCATCTACAATCTGCTGCATGTTTTGAAAGAACGGCTCCTTGGCTCGACTTTCCCTGCCTGGAAGTTTAACGGCGTACACTGAAAACAAGCAAAACATTAATGTATCAGGTACAGATACACTCCTGCTGTTATTATGCCTATAGCCTAGAATCAGGTTGCAAACATATTACTTCTGGTAGTAACACTTCAAGTTACTTTTATTGCCACATAGCAAGGCTGAATTCATTTCAGTGCAGATGAAAAATATCATTTACAACATTTATAAACATCAGAGCAATGGTGAACATAAAGTTAACAGAACAGACTGACGATGCTAAATGCTTAAACAGCATCTTATAGCTGTGTTACCTTCAGTGGAGCTGTTGAGGACGTGTCCCCAGCGTGCATAGTGTATGGACCCTCCACCTGCCCAAGGGAAGCATATCAACCTGGCCACAGCATCTGGCCTCTTGTTGAAACAGCTGATCACCTTATCCATTCTGTTTGGCATAAGAAGAGGTGAAGACGCAACATTCATCCACTGCAGATCATGGGACTACAGCAAATACTTGTGTAATAGGAAAACATACATGGAGGACTGTGGATGTTCCACCACAATCAATTCACCTCATGGCAAAGGTGATGTAGGGATGAGAATAACATTCAGTCACACCTGTCTGTTGCTGTCTCATCAACCTCTCACAAGAAAAGAGATAATTCCTCAAGCTCCAGGTCTGCGGCTTCCTGGTTATTTTCTTCTTTGGATTTGCACGGAACAGTACTTAAATTAAATAAGCCTGGAGACATCTACAGACTGGAGTGTGTACTTCCATGTAAAAATGCTGAGAATCTCGTTCTACTCAATCTAACTTCATGTCATGTTTTTGCGCTACTGTGACTTATTTGGAATATCAGAATAGACGATGTGTAGAAACTTGCAAGAGCTAAATCATAATGACGCGAAATACATGTATTTTATTTTTTTTAAATTATGTAGATAGTAGAGAAAAACTTTATAGGACGTGACGTTGTTTTCTGCCGGTGGTATTTCCTGACGGATTTCCCTCAGCAGAGGGAGAGAGTGCTTTGTCAAGCAACACAGAAGATAGCCAGAGTAATACTGGAAATTGGATGATTTTCCCTTCAAAATTAAAGCGTCAAAATTGTTAAAAAAATAATCGAGGAATACAGAACAACAAAATTCGTATCAAAATGTGGTGGAATCATTGCATTCAAAATGTAGTGAAATTGTAGTTGTAAAATAGATACTGAAAATGTTATGCTGTATTATGATGCATGTATGTGCTGATGAAAGAATTCTTTGTGAACCGGGTAATTTAAAGCAAAAAAAAAAGAAATAACCGTTGCAACGCGGTCGCCAAGAAGGCCTTTATTTTGAATGGCATGACCGGAAGTTTTATTGCTTTCTTCTGGCTTACTTGACACGGTGCGAGAGGGCGGCGTAAGTGGAGATTTCAGACCGGTTTCTAACCGATAGTGAGGACACCGGGGAGTGAAGCCCGCAGACCCGTTTGATAAAGTAAAACACTGTATTGTCACGTTAACCGGTCTACACAACTGATCCACTTATTCACCAGGTAAACATTTATGTCAATCTTGTGTTTGGAATTGCTAGCAAGTAGCTAGTTGTCGACTAAGCTAACGTCAACGCTGTTAGCTAATGCTAACGCTAGCAAAATTGATCCAACTCCGTAGCTCAGCTGTCACAAACGTTCCCAAAATTGAAACTATCGTTTCTTTTTTCAGCTTCTACAAACGGGCTTCACCGAACGCAAGCGAACATAATTTGTTCAACTTTGAGCTGTCATTTAGGGAAGGGAGGACCTCCGGGTAAGTGGACCCCCCAAGCGGCCCGGTTCCACATCAGCGACCGAAGCCGGGGAGTGGGGATAGGGGAAGTCTTGGGGCTGACAGCGGCCAGCGCTGAATCGCAAAGTTGCAGAGTAACTTGCGCAGAGATTTGATCATTGGGAGCCGGGTCATCCGGACAGAGACCTCATGAATGGAAATCGGAACATCAGGTGAGACCTCCAAACTCATGGTCATTATTGAAACTGCGTACAGGTGTGATGCACAAATTCTCTGCTTTCATCATTTTCAGACCGTGCCAGTGGCTTTACAGTAGTGTCAGATCAAGGTTGAATCAGCATTATCTAGCTCGTTAGTATAGGTAAGTTAGTATAAACATAATAGTCTCATAGCAAGTCCGTAACACGATGGTAAAGTAGTCTTATCATTCCCATTACGACCAGTGCAACAAAAGCAACTCAGCTCTAATCTCAATTAAAATTCCCATCCCATCTCAATTTCCATTGAGAAAATATGTGGGTGACCGCTGCTACGGTGGTTTTTGCCGGGCACTTTTGCGCCTCGTGCGTGTGCATGTGCGTGTACGCGCTCCAAACCAGTCTCGCTCGTTTTTGTCGACGTCATTCTTTGGCGGCTGTCAAAGGCAGGTGGTGATCCCGTCAGGTGTGCCTGAAGCCTGCTAGAGCCTGGCTGCTTCTCGTGTGAGTGTGTGTGAGTGTGTGTGAGTGTGTGTGTGAGAGAGAGAGAGAGAGAGAGATATCCGTTTTAAAGGGTGCCTTTCACACCAGCTGCTACCATGGTTACTCTAGCTATTGAATAGTGTTCAGTTCACTGTAGCTCCTGTTAATTACCAATCAATTGAGCATGACAGGGCATAAGTCAATTTACTTTTGCCCTGTGGCAACAAAGGTAATTTGTGAGGCATCACAGCTTGTATATTATTGATGTTGTCTGGCCTGTGGTTGGCTGTTGAAATTATAGACGCAGAGTGAACATGACGATGAGAACATGTTTGAGGTAGGATTACTATTTAAGTCAACTGAAACGTGAAATAGGTTACATTTTATTTTGTCACCATTTTTGAGACTATTGTTCTACCATCTGCTGTTAGTGCAACACAGATCAGCCTAGCCTTATGCTGTTGGAAGTTCAATTCACTGTGTGGGTTGAATGTCACTTCTGTGTGCACTACTTCTAGTTGCACAGTGCATTTATAAGAGGCAGCCTGGTGGGAGGCAGCTCTTCCATTGCTGCCGGCTCTGTCACATTCAGTTGTTTCTTTGGATCATTACGGTGGTGCAGTTGCTATCCGTCTTGTGAGTTTGAGAGAGGTGGCTATTTGAGTATGTTTTTTTTTTTTTTCACAGGTTAGCCTAATCTCGTGGAAATATAATGTCAGCATTTATAGTTGTCACATTTTTGTTTTACCTCACCTTTTTCCAGATAAAATAGGCTATCTGGGTGCACCTGTTTTCCTTGTCAGCATGCCTTTAGTTGCCATGGAGAAACGGTGGCCACATGGGTGCCATTGGTATGGCAACGGCACATGGGAGGAAGCGACATGGGGATGCATCAGCACAAAGTACAGCCTTACTGCATGCACTGCACAATACCTCCTTATGGCAGGGTCAGCCCTTGACCCTGGCACTCTGCTGCGAGCCAAGATTTTCCACCCACAGCCCCTCTATCTCACTCGTTCCAAGGATTATTCAGCATTACTGCTAGACATTTGTTTTACACATTATCAGCATATGAGTTTGTTTTTCCTATGACATCTAATGGACTTGTTGCTATTTTTGCTGTTCTGTGTGTATGAGCATACTGTATGTCACTTTGGCCATTGTACTGTGTGCTTCACCGTCACCTTTGCCGTTGTGGGTAGCATGTGTGTTTGTGTGTGTGGGTGGATTTTCTGGCTCGTATTTGTGGGAGGTGCATGGCTGTGTGATGTCATTGTTTGTCTGAGTAATTTCCAGCGAAGCATTTATGAAAATTGGTAGCAAATTGGTGTGGCATGACTCCCGCCCACTTCTCCTCTTGTCTGACAAAGGCCATGGCAGTCAGGACATTTTCATCACTGCTGAACTGGTCTCTATGCAAAATGCCACCGACTTCTGTAACCTTTTTATCTAGTGGATAGCAGACTGATGTGGAAAAATGGCATTGGCCTCTTTGTTCCAGTTTCATCACGTCTTGTCCATCTAATGTGGAGCAATCTTTTGACATCCTTGCCTGTCACGCCTAGCCCCCCCTTTTCTGCTCTTTCCTCCTTATCAACCACTTCCTCTGTAGTTGACTTGTCTGCCTCTTAAAACTCTGTGCTTGTTTGAAAACATTCAATAAAGCCCCCCCCCCCCTCCATAATATGAATGATGACTGGATTCAGGCTAGTTTCTGTTGTATTGCAATAAAGCCCCTAACTTATAGTGGCTTAGAATATCCATGTTGGATTAGTGACACTCAAAAATAAAATACTGGTCTACAATTTAGAAATATTAAGACAGGACCTGCAATTTCCTCTATCTGAAACTGTTCTGCTTGATAAGGAAAGCCCATTTGTACTGACATTCATACTATAGATTTGGATTGTACAAATGAATGCTGTAGTATACAAGTTTAATCCTCCCTGTACTAAGTACTGGGTGTTTCAAAAATAGGTAAAGTTTTTAATAACAATAATAAAAGCTGTATAATTTGAGTCATTTTAACAAAATAATTACATTAATTCAATTGATATTTTATCGTATTTTCTTAATAGTTCTGTAAATATTTATTCATTTGGTTCTGTATTCTTTTGTATGTATTGTTTTAGGAGCCGATGGAGCCCAAGCCCTCTTCTCTTTGCCACGGCGGCCTGGCTTTGGCACCATGGGGAAGCCCATCAAACTTTTGGCCAACTGCTTCCAGGTGGAAATCCCCAAGATTGATGTCTACCTTTATGAGGTGGATATCAAGCCTGAGAAGTGTCCACGCCGTGTCAACAGGTACCAGATCAGACTGAAACTGGTTGACGCCTAGGGCTTGTTTGGCAAACATGGATGGTGTCCAGACCTAAAATGTGCAGCTCCATTCAATGGAGATCTCTGAGAAAATTTCCTTCAGCTGAGCCTGAGGACAAACTAGAAGACTTTAAAAATGCTGACAGAGTTTGAAAACACATTGCATCACACACATAATGACGGATTTCACAGTTTCTCAGACGCAAATACGGTCACACTAGACGATGAGGCAAGGACGGGGTCTCACACACACACACACAACAATACAACTGAGAATATCCTGCCGACTCCGGAAATGTCCCTGAAGTCAGGACCTCTAATCATGCAGGAACTTGCTTAATCTAGCGTGAATCCATATGTATTAATATCACATTTAAAGAAAGCAAAAAAAAAAGAGACTTTGGTTAAAGCTGTGGCTAGAGAGACCCGGTCAACGTGTGCTGTACACTTTTCAGTAGAGCTGGAGGTGAGTAGGCTTCATCTGAAAGAAGGTAATGGTAGTTGGGCTAGTAACTTGCATTCATTGTAGCACAATGTTAATATAACTTCTAATTCTTTCACCTCTGGCCTTCATTGGCTGTTGGCGGTCTTCACTAAATCTGTGAACCCCACACACTACAGTAAATGTAAATAGCAAACATGTTTGATATGATCAAGGTGGCTCAGATTACTCTGAGAGTCGATTGGGGTGGTTAAGATTGGATCGGTGAGCCTCAGATTGGGGATTCCCCGACAGAAAAGCTAGCCGACAGCTTGGCTACTCCCTGTAGCCAAGCCAAGCATCTTTATCTTAATTTAATGGCGAAGTCTTCTTGAGTTGTGTAAACCTAGGGTATGTTTTGACGGTGGTGGTATAATAATGGCTATTCTCCTGGTGTTTTTTTTTTTCTAGGGAGGTGGTTGAGTCCATGGTGCAGCACTTCAAGGTGACCATCTTTGGGGACCGTAAGCCAGTTTACGATGGGAAGAAGAGCCTCTATACTGCTAACCCACTGCCTGTCGCCACCAGTGGGGTAAGACTCCGTATACTAACTTTGTGATGCTGATATTTTGTGTATTCTGGAGCAGCCAGATCATAGTATGGCTTGGCAAAGTTCACCAAAATGCTCTTTCTGTAAAGTGTTGTGTGAGTGACTGCTGCTCACTGGGGCGAAACTCCTTAGTGTAGCACCGAGGAGGAGGGTAGCTGAAGGGGGGCTTTCTGCTGGTTGTCTCAAGAAATGAGAGCCTGGCTTAATCTGGTTTCAATCTGACAAACTCAGTCATTTTTTGGAGCAGCCCGCTCAGCTAAAGCCTATTTATGGGAAACCCTGAAAGAACTCAAGTTTACATCTATAAAAAGTAGTATGTTATCGGTATTGGAGGCAGATGCTTTGTGTCATTGATAGAAGTCCGTCACTGAGCTAGATAACCCGTGTTTTCCTCTTCAGGTTGATCTGGATGTCACGCTGCCAGGAGAGGGTGGGAAGGACCGCCCCTTTAAAGTCTCCATCAAGTTTGTGTCATTGGTCAGCTGGCATATGCTGCACGAGGTCCTGACAGGCCGCGCTATGGCTGAACCCCTGGACCTGGAAAAGCCAGTCAGCACCAACCCCGTTCATGCTGTGGATGTCGTCCTTCGCCACCTGCCCTCCATGAAGTGAGTTTCCTCATTCAGGAATCCACAGTGACTTGACTTGAAGTTTAGGAGCATCTGTGGAAAATACTGGACAGTTCATACCTCCACTTCAAACCTCAACGTGCACAGGTGTTCCTTTTTTAGTTTTCTAGGGAGCAAAATAGTATTTTTGGACTATGTGTTGTTAAAAAGGTGACACTGTAGGACCTTGTCCTAGGGTGTGGGATATGCATCATATGCAATTTTATTTCCCATAATTGATAATTGTAGCATATTGACATATCAGCAATAATGAAACATTTCAGCATCTGCACCTTCTGCAATAGGATTGCATTATCATACCAGATATGGGCATGTTTTAGAAATGTTTTCCTAAAAGGAAAAAAAGTACGTAGGGCAGTGATGACTATGTAGTTTACCTATACCCCACTAAGCTTTTCACTGCATGATTCAGAGAGGACAATCTGTACGCTACTGAATTAAGCATGAGAAGAGTATTTCCTGTTGATTAATTCTCAGGCTGTGAAATATGACCCAAGAATAAATGGGAAAAGATACTTGCATCTTGTATAGCTCCCTTAATTTATCATGCAGCATTTCAACCAGAATTGTCACATAGTAGAAAAGGTGCAATGTGGTGTCTTACAGTACCACAAGTGAAGTGATACACCTACATATCAAGGACCTATGGATTGAAAGCATTTCATATGTAATCTACCATAACATATGCCATTTGGTGAATCCAATATCCAGAATAGCCCTCAGTAACTGACTGCAGGTATTTGTAGCATGGGTGGCCCCAGCGCGATTCTGGCAGTGTTCGTGTTATGCTCTACCCATTGAGCTAGACTGGAAATGGACCTGCTAGTGTTAGTGCCGGAGCTACATAGGACCACATCAGGTCTTTAATACAAATTAAATGTGACCCAGCCACATCTCTCCTCTCCCAGGTACACCCCAGTCGGACGTTCCTTCTTCTCCTCCCCAGAGGGCTATGATCACCCGCTAGGCGGAGGCAGGGAGGTTTGGTTTGGTTTTCATCAGTCAGTACGGCCAGCCATGTGGAAGATGATGCTCAACATTGATGGTGAGTAAGCGTGGCTAAACCAGGGCAGTTTAAACTTTGGCAGACACAAGGATACCCAAATAGATTTGTATTTGAACGGGGAGCACAACAACCCGCTGAAGGTACCCCTTTTTTAGAAAGTGTTGCAAGATTTGAATTGGTGGTTATTGCCATCCAGAGGTGGGGAGATAGCAACACTGGTGACTGAAACCTAGGATAAGGATCTGCCCTCTCTCAATACAGTGTCTCTTATTGTGCTGGCTAATATATAAAAGTTAAATCGTTCCTTCATATTCCTGTGGGACCCCTTGTGATCAAGTCAAAATGCCCCGGGGTCTCTGCATCTGCGCCAACTTTATTTTTGTCATGTCAAGTTGTTTGAAACCAATTCAAATTGGTTTGAATTGGTTTGTTTTGAAACCAATTCAAACCAATTCAAACAACTCTCAGCGTTTCATCATGAACAAAATAGTCATTAAAGGCAGTAGGATGTTTTTCCACAGTGTGAGGCTGGTTGCAGTTTGGTCTTAAGTTTGTTTCAATGATGAAATGTCATAAAATCAGCCTGCGTGTAAATTCAGTTCATTTATACATTTGCCTCCAAAGAGCACGCCGTAGGTTACATTGTCCCAATAAATAAATCTTAATCCACTTCTGTTATCATTGTTTTGAGTATTTTTTTACAGTGTGACCTTGTCTGCTACCTTTTCAGTGTCAGCCACAGCTTTTTACAAAGCCCAGCCAGTCATCCAGTTCATGTGTGAGGTCCTGGACATTCACAACATTGACGAGCAGCCCCGCCCTCTCACCGACTCCCACAGGGTCAAGTTCACCAAAGAGATCAAAGGTATATGTCACCCCTGGAGAAAACAAGCAATGGCAGTCTCTGTTTGTCTTCTCTGCATTGCAGTTACAGAGCTCACCATGGGGGTTCTTCATTGCTTTGTGTGTATTGTTGTGTAGGAAGCCCTGTTAATGTTTAATGTTGGAGAAGACTATAGAGCGTTAGATGTTATTCAGAGTTTGTTTTATGCATTAAAGGAGGTATGTTCTTAAGCTTATTCAGTTGTTGCACTCATTGTAAGTCACTCTGAGAAGAGCGTTGGCCTAAAACATTTACACTTTGATGATATCTGATGCAGCCACCGTCTTTACAGGTCTCAAAGTGGAAGTGACGCACTGTGGCACCATGCGCAGGAAGTACAGAGTGTGCAATGTGACGCGACGCCCTGCCAGCCACCAGACGTAAGTTTCAACATCTCAACCGGTAGCTGTTAACCCTCACTCTTCAGCAGTTATCTCCTTTAATTGGGGGGAGGGTCTTGAACAATGAAGTCAACATTTAATATCCTCATTTCCCTGATATTTCCAGATTTCCTTTGCAACTTGAGAATGGTCAGACAGTTGAACGCACAGTGGCGCAGTACTTCAGAGAGAAGTACAATCTGCAGCTGAAGTACCCCCACCTCCCCTGTCTACAGGTGGGCCAGGAGCAGAAACACACCTACCTGCCTCTGGAGGTAAGCACTAGTGGAAGCAGCATCCGCCAGATGAAGTAAAGCCATCATCTCTTTAAGTGTTCAGGTCAATGATGCTTCCAAATTTCCATGTAGGTGTGCAACATCGTTGCTGGACAGCGCTGTATTAAAAAGCTAACCGATAACCAGACGTCTACGATGATCAAAGCCACAGCTCGCTCTGCCCCAGACAGACAGGAGGAGATCAGCAGGCTGGTGAGTACCCTGTGGGCCAGAGAAAATGTAGCATGTAGATACAGTAGATTTCCTTTTCAACTCACATCTTACTCTCCACTTTGAAAACCTCTCCCCATTCTTCTTCTTCCTCCTTCCTTTTTCACTCTGTTCTTTTCCTGTTTTTGACAGTGCCTGAAATGTTTAATTGTATTTATATTACGTCATTGCAGTTCTGTTTAGAAAAATTCATGACAAATAAAAATGATTTTCTTTCTTCTCTCAGGTGCGGAGTGCAAACTATGAGGCCGACCCGTTTGTCCAAGAGTTCCAGTTCCGTGTGCGTGATGAGATGGCTCAGGTGACGGGTCGCGTCCTGCCCGCCCCCATGCTGCAATATGGCGGCAGGGTGAGCTCTGAGCACTTTATGGTACCTTCCCTTTAAATCACCCTCCATACGCGTGTGTGTGTCTGTGTGTCTGTCTGTGTGTCTGTCTGTCTGTCTGTGTGTCTGTCTGTGTGTCTGTCTGCAGGGTTTCCTCCTGTTTAGTACAGGCCAGGTGGACTACCTGGGCTAATTTACCTCCTAGCCTAGACATAAGAGAAATAGATTAAAAAGTATCCAACACTGGCTGGGTGCTTTATGTCAAAGGGAAAACCCTGATGATCTCTTTTCAGATTTTTTGCACTGTAGTTACATTTCATTGTAGAAGCTGCTCTCTGTCTCTCTCTCTGTCTCTGTCTCTCTCTCTGTCTCTCTCTCTGTCTCTCTCTCTGTCTCTCTCTCTGTCTCTGTCTCTCTCTCTGTCTCTCTCTCTGTCTCCGTCTCTCATATGAACGTTAACTGTTGTGAATTTGCTTGTAAACTGTATGCATTTACCATTTATATAGTATTGTTAACTATATCCATGCTGTTTTGCGAAAGCATCTGTTGTGCACAATGGTTTGACATAAAGATATTTTCTTTTGTTGGGGGGGGTGTAATATATATGTTAATATATATGACGAATTTCAATATTATTATTATTTATTATTTTCTGATGGATCACTCAACCATTCACATTGATTATTAGCCCATCGTCATGACAGCCCCTATACCTTGAACCCAATCGGTGTCTATGTGTCTGTGTGACTGCCAGCCCCAGCAGATCAACCCTGCACTGTCGTTGCAGAACCGCACGGTGGCCACACCCAGCCATGGGGTGTGGGACATGAGGGGCAAGCAGTTCCACACTGGGGTGGAGATCAAGATGTGGGCCATCGCCTGCTTTGCTACCCAGAGGCAGTGCCGTGAAGAGATTCTCAAGTGAGTTCGGTTCAATTTCTTTCTTTCTGCACTGGTAAGACAAACGTGAAGTTATTATAACACTGAAAGAAGAGAAAGATATTACAAATTTGTGAGATAAAAGATATAGAAAACATCTTTCACGAAAAGAGAAAAATCAAGCAGAAATTAATCATGAATTGCTATCCCTGTACTTAGTTCTCATGAAGTCTAAAAAATGTCATACATTGTCTGCCACACATTTATTGCATCCATGTTTTTTTATGTTCACTAACGTACTTCAGGACATGAAACTACTACCCCAGTGGCAGATGGGCCAACAGGGTTTATGGGAAATCTGGTGTTAGTTTTGAGAAACACTACTACTAACAATACCATTATTATACCAAGGTATTACAATTTATTTGACAATAGTATATTGATGTTTAAATGCTACATGCAGCATTTAAAATGTATTGTGTTCATTTCAAACCCTGAGACTTTTACTCGCATTGGTTTGTCTTTGTTTCTGGTTGTTGTCATTCTTTCTTCATAGTATTTTCTTTAACTGCGGTTCTCTCCCAGGGGCTTCACTGACCAGCTGAGGAAAATCTCTAAGGATGCTGGGATGCCAATCCAGGGCCAGCCATGTTTCTGTAAATACGCCCAGGGAGCCGACAGCGTGGAGCCCATGTTCAGACACCTGAAGAACACCTACGCTGGGCTGCAGCTCATCATTGTAATCCTGCCTGGCAAGACACCTGTCTATGGTATAATAATGCTTTCTAAAACAAATGTAAGGTATATAGCAAGGCAAAACTAAATCTGTATTTTTTTTATTTCCCTATGAATGTCGATTGAGCACAGATGCTCTTTTCCACCAATGCCTTGCTTGACATTCACACAGTGTCAGCCTTCGGTTCACAAGCCTGCTTCTCTCACCTCTGTTACTGCCGCCCCCATATAGAGTCTAGACTACAAACTGATTCAGGCCTATGTGTTGGTTATGAGGCATTCAAGTGTATACATAAGGCAGCAATGATGAATGCATGATTAAAGGTGTATGGTATAGTAACATGAAGGTAAACTGTCCCTTGGGCCCACAGCTGAGGTGAAGCGTGTGGGAGACACCCTCCTAGGCATGGCCACCCAGTGTGTTCAAGTAAAGAATGTGGTGAAGACGTCCCCTCAGACCCTCTCCAACCTCTGCCTCAAAATCAATGTCAAACTGGGAGGCATCAACAACATCCTGGTTCCACATCAACGGTAAAATCGCAACATAGGGCGAAAAAACGATATAGATAAACAAAGACCTTCTAGGTACTTGCAGGGTGCAGCCAACTTGCTAGCCTTGTCAGTTCAATTTTTATTTTTTATTTTTACCACTTCACAAACAAAAATACAAAGGGGATGTTTTGATTTGGTTAACTGATGATCTCAATATTAGGTTAAATTTTTTCATAATATTTGGTTTAAATGGGGAAAGTACAAGCTTCGGACAGGTATGTTCTTCACTTGCACTGATATTTTTGTACCTGGCTTACTCCAGCAGCTGTGTCTATCTATAACATGTCAAAAAGTGACAGCCTTTGCTAAACTGCCTCATTTCATGACAGATTGGTTTGAAGATAATTTTGTCTCCTCTCTATCGTCCATCCAGTCCCTCTGTGTTCCAGCAGCCTGTCATCTTCCTCGGGGCTGATGTCACTCACCCCCCAGCAGGAGATGGGAAAAAGCCATCTATTGCAGCGGTGAGACTTCCTATCGGCCAACGCCACCAAAGAAACCTTCATAGTTCCATCCCATTCACAGTGTATCTGGCAATCTCTGTCTATCACAGTACATACAGTATCTCCTCTTGAAATGCATTCAGTCTACTAGCAGCCAAGTTGGTGCTACTGTCCGTTGGCGATTTGCGCCAGCTTTACTGCCATTGGTGTTGCTGCAACAGGCAGTACATATAGCAAAGCTAGTAAGTGATAGGTTGCTGAACGATGTCATGCCAAAGTTCAACTGTGGCGTGTTCACACTGTCTTGCAGAGCATTTCTGGCTCTTATTGGGATATTTATATTATGATATAGGTACAATTGTGCTGTAACTGCATTTGTAAATATATTTTGTTTTGGCTTTAAAGCAGATATAGCGGGCCATCGCCACCAAATGAATGCAAACAAATCCCTGCAGTTGGAGCATAGAATAGTATTTTATTGCGAATGTATGTGCAGTTGCCATTGTTTCTGCATAGATCTACCAGGATCATGTTTCTGACCTTTCTGACCACGGCTGTCCCTGTGTAGGTGGTGGGCAGTATGGACGCCCACCCCAGCAGGTACTGTGCTACGGTGCGTGTCCAGAGGCCCAGACAGGAGGTCATCCAGGACCTGGCCTCTATGGTGCGGGAGCTCTTGATCCAGTTCTACAAGTCGACCCGCTACAAACCCACCAGAATCATCTTCTACAGGGACGGTGTCTCAGAGGGCCAGTTCAGACAGGTGTGTAAACTTGTCTTTTTCTCTTCTCTTTTTTTTGCTAGGCCCTTAAAGGTTCAGCCTACTGCAGGTTATGTTGTTCACTGGCTAACTGAGTCACAGTTAAAAAACAAACAACCGAAAAAACCTTGCAAATGAAACTCACATTTACTGTACTTGGTGAACTGATATACTTGGCAAAGTGATTCTAATTCTGAAAACTGTATTTTTCTATGTAGGTGCTGTACTACGAGCTGCTTGCTATCCGGGAGGCTTGTATCAGTCTAGAGAAGGAGTACCAGCCAGGGATTACCTACATCGTCGTACAGAAACGCCACCACACACGTCTCTTCTGTGCGGATCGCAACGAGCGGGTGAGCAGCGCAAAGGATTTCTTTTTGTAGTTGATATTAGTGAATTGGCACTGAGTGTAGAAAATATTGGGGCTGGCTTCTCTTTCCATTAGTTTGCTTGACCAGGTGTATATAGGTGATTGGTTCAATCTGTTAAATTCAACTCAGTTATAAAGATGCATGCAAGGTAAAAGAGAGACTGAAGAAATTGGGATATTGTTAGCTCGTGTCATCCTGTCTTATGTTTCACTGTCAGGTTGGACGAAGTGGAAACATTCCTGCTGGCACCACCGTGGACACAGATATTACTCACCCCTATGAGTTTGACTTTTACCTCTGCAGTCACGCTGGCATACAGGTAAGCTTCCTTTGGCTCCAAACCCTTTGAAGAACTGGGTATTACCTGCCTCACTGTAAGCTAACTATCTATTATGCTCTTTACTTCATGAGTCGACCCCCAACATTGCCAAAAGAAAACGTTTGCCAGGGTTAGACTTTTGCCAGACCTCATCATAACTCGATTTCAACATATTTTAGGCTGGGCAACACCTGGTGGTCGAGAACGCTTGTAAAACACAGCTTCACCCTTTTCTCAAAACGGCCAGCTGTCTTACCAGTTACTCTTCTCTTGGTTGCTCACGGTCATACAGCCAGACCTTTAGAGTTCGGAGCCCAAATAAGATGCTGCATTACAGCTATTGCTAACTTTGTTTACATTCCGGTGTATACGCCTAGCCAACTAAACTCATGCTCTTATCTAGAGCAACTTGCAATGAGTGAGCAAGTAGGAATAGTGTACTTTTACTAACAGCAGTTATAGCTGCTGCAGGGATCAAACCTGTGACCTTTTCATTACAGTTGGTCTGGTGCACCACATGGCCACCCTTTCATGCCCAGTTTTTGTTGCTCTCTGTTTTGTATTCTCCCCATGGAACCGATGTGCTCTCTCTGGGGTGTGTCTAACTTAGCTTGCTTCCCCAGGGTACGAGCCGGCCCTCCCACTACCACGTCCTGTGGGACGACAACTGCTTCACCGCTGACGAGTTCCAGCTCCTCACCTACCAGCTGTGCCACACCTACGTCCGCTGCACGCGCTCCGTCTCCATCCCTGCGCCGGCCTACTACGCCCACCTGGTGGCCTTCCGCGCCCGCTACCACTTGGTTGACAAGGAGCATGACAGGTGTGACAGTTTTAAAATATTTTTTAATATTTGAAAAAAAAAAAAAAAAATGTTTTGTCTATATTACATTGAAGTAGTCTATGTGAAGTCTGTTGGTTTAGTTTACCAGCCATTGGCAGGGGAGCCAGAAAGTTGATTTGGGACGCTGGGTAGATCACTTTCTCTTTTCTTTGTGTTAGTTACTTATTCCCCTATGTTTACTTTCCCAACCCAGTGCGGAGGGCAGCCACGTCTCAGGGCAGAGTAACGGCAGGGACCCCCAGGCGCTGGCCAAGGCTGTTCAGATTCACCACGACACACTGAGGACCATGTACTTCGCCTGAGCGCTCCTCCACCCTTCCCAAGATCCAACCCAGCCAGTCAGCCAGTCTTGGTGTCCCACTTCCATCAGCAGCCTGGCCTTATCCATCAGAAGGACCCTGTGCCGGTGTCGCTTTGGTCACTGAAACAGGAGGATGCCAGCCTGCTAAAGGATATCATAAGCCAGAGAGGAGTACAGCCACATTATGCAATTTGAAACCAGCCAATCGTTCCTGTGCTCCCGCCCATGCAGCCCTCTCTCCCCCCTCACCTCTGCTGTATTTTAAATCAGATGGATTTTATGTCTCCAATAATGCTTGTTGGGCTCGCAAGTCATGTCCTGGCCTTACAGTTTTGACAGCAGAGTCAAAAACTCAGTTTTATTTTTTTGTTTCTTTTTTTTTTTTGTTTATTGTCAGAACAATAGAGCATAGAGAAGTAACAGGGAAAATGAAATGGCTGAATTTGGTGCATGGATGGGGGCCAAGCAGAACCAGTGAGGGTCTGACTTGCGCCGTAGCCTATGAGCCTAATCTTGCTGGTCTTTATTGTAGACAGTTTTACATGTTTGTTTGTGTGTTTCAGCTTGTCTTGATACGATACTGTATGTGTGTTTTTGTCTGTCCAGCAAAGTATGATTGCCATGGCAACACCTGGTAGTCGAGAAACGCTTGTAAAACGCAGCTTCGCCCTTTTCTCGAAATGGCAAGCTGTTTACCAGTTACTCTTCTCTTTCCCTTTAAGCCAATGGTTGCTCGCGGTCGTACAGCCAGACAATAAGAAGCATAACTCTGCACTCTACCAATATAAACACTGAATGAAATCTTGATATTGTTTTTGAACGCAAAGCCACAAACAGCCATTGCATATAGAGAACTGTTAGAATGCTACGCCATGGCCAGGTAAAGGACATTTTTAAAACTCGCTTAGAGTTTAGCTTGGTACAGTGTTATACCAAACTTTCCTTGTGTGTTTTATTCCTCTTGCTATTTATGAGATTTTTTTAACTTAAATAACATTCATGTTCAGCAATAGAGCACAGTGGACGGTTTATATCTTTTAATGACCACGGACAACATTTTTTTTTTTTTTTTTTCCCCTTTTTTA
>OOFE01023947.1:0-14013 GCA_900323365.1 Monocentris japonica | reverse complement strand
ATTTTTTTTTATTTGTTTGCTTCAACCCAGCTGATGGAAACTAATTCACATTAGATTTTTTTGCAACATTTCAAGATTACAAATGTGTACACTTTGCCTGACAGCTGAATGGAGATGAAGATGTCATTAATTGACACTTATACCACCTACGCATCAACAATAATATTTAATAATTAATACTTTTGTATTTGTAATTGACAACTCTGTCATTCACACTGTGTTAGCTGGCTGGTTTGTGACAATGAAACTGACAATCATGGAGTTACTTTTCATGATTGAGTTTAATTTTAATACCACCTATAAGACAATTAAGCCTTTAATTGACATTTATACCAACTATGCATCAGTTTGCATTGTTACCATGGTTACCAACAAACCTCTCTTCACCTTTCATCTTTTCTTGTCTCCCCTCTCTATTTCTCATTTCCCTTTACTTTCCTTTTTCTTCTTTGCCGTTTCTATCTAAAACCCTGTCTCCCACCATCTTCTGTCTCTTTCTGTTTCTTTGCCTCTTCTGCCCCTGCTGTCTCTGAGGTATGTCTCTGTCAAAAGAGTGTGTGTGTGTGCGTGTGTGTGTGTGCACAGCTCCTGCAGCAGTGTTAATTAGTGGAGGCCAGATGGATGAGGTGACGAGGTGTTACAGTACCCTCTGCAACGCCACTCCCACTGTTATCCAGCACGTGCGCACACACACACACACACACACACACACACAGGCTTACATAACCACAACATAGTGCAGTGCAGATGTGCCCTTATTTACAGTTCTATCTTCTCCAGTGTAAAATGGAAATGCTCTACTATCTGTCTGGGAATTACAAAACTGTGTTGCTCCTCTGTCATTTTAAATCTTGGAACGCTGACTTTTGAACTCACTTTGCTTGTATTGCTTTATTCCTATTGCTATTTCTGGTGCCTTGGCAAAACGTATTTTTAGAGGTTTCTAATTGCAGCCTGAAAGAGCGACAACAGAGTTTTGGAAGATTAGAGGGATAAATATGTCCGTGGATCTCCACATCATCCCATTTCTTCACACCTGTCCAAAAATAGTGTGGGCAGCAGACCAACAGAGAGATGGATTTGGAGACAGAGAGAGAGAAAGGTGGAGAGGGAGAGGTTTCAATATTCATGATGCTTCTCTCTCTCTGGCTCGACGCAGTGCAGTGCTCTCTCTCTTTCTTCCTCTCCACTCCTCTATTTGGCTTTCTCAGCAGGTTGCTATCCCATAAGCATAATCACACACACACACACACACACACACCACACACACTGTGACCTTGACAGACAGGGACGGGCACATACTGGAGGTATAAGTTGCTCTTTTACTCTGAGGCGCATAACACGAGCATAGGGCGTGGCGACTGATTTTTTTGGTGGTCATTTCCTGGCCAGAGGTGCAAGGCGCACCTCATCAGTAAATGTGGTGGGCCTGGCTTTGATCATGGCCAATTAAATCACTTCTTTTTCTTCCCTTTGAAAGTTGTGCACTGTGCGCCACGGCGCTCTGACAATTCGGTGATGGAAGAGAACAGTACGGAGCGGCTCCGCCACAAAAGCTTCCCCTGAGGAGGAAACTGATGTGCTTGTGCAGGAGGTGCACAAGGACATCAATGCGCCATGGCACATATCGACAGTTGGATGTCATTCACACCACAGCCACGCGTGTATATTGTTAGAACGAAAAATTTTGTTCATTTTTACCGACTTGAGAGATATATATCAAGTCAAATATCAAGTCAAATTGGCCAACATTTTGAAACGGATCTGTTCATGAATATATCCTAGAACCCGATGTAGTCTGGTAGTTTGATAGTTATTGACGCGTCCCCCACTGCACCTCTCCTCCCACATAGGTGCAGTCGAGTTCACGGTGAGTCACTTAAATACTGAACAGGCGAGAAAAAAAAATGCCGCGCCCAGGTAAAATGCCACACGTAATTCTGTGTCTGAGTTTGCACAGACAATAAAACCCAAAAAAGTTAAAGCAGTAAGATGTTTCCATGCCACAGTAGCCTGTATAATATGGGCGTAAACCATAAACATAGTGCTGGTTCCATGCTAGCCAGCATCTTGGCTAACAAGCCATCTAGATGACAAAAAAGCTAAAGATAACACACAGCTGACACCCAACCTAGCTAGACAGCTAAACATTTTTTATTGAAAAGAAACTAAATAACTGACAAGTAACAAGTAACTGAAAATTTAACAATAAAAAATCAAATCATAGCTCACTAATACAATTTAATAGTTAATGCTAATATACACTTAGCAAGGCCTACTATGGCTAACATTACATCCTCAACAAAGGATTAAGCCCAGTTTCAATGAAGAAGTCCAACAAACAATATGTAAAACCTAAATAAAACAATCTAATCTAATGCTGTAAAATGACTCAACTTTCCTTATCAGGAAACCAGGGAACTTTAAATGAATCTTCTACTAGCTAGCTAAATGCTTCCACAAGCAATTTGAATTGTAGAGAATGTGTGAAATGAGAAAAATCAATCTATGCAGGTTATTACCACAGACATTTCAGACATGGCACTTCAACAAGGACCTAATGAAAATACTACAGCCTCTTAGCCACATCAGCACATGGAGATGCTGGCCAGCCTTCCTGGCAAGCGTAGCTAGTTGCTGGTCAAATCGGGCCAATAGCCTTGGGTGCCCCCCACTCAAAGGGGAAGCTACTTCTGGTGTCTTATAGCACAAAAGTGAGTTTTAATTACTTTTTTTTTTTTTTTAAACTGATGTTGGCAGAGCTTAAATGTCAACTCATAAATTGATATGAGGGTTGGGAGTTGCAGCAGTGACTGTAGAGAGCAGGTCAAAACTGAGAGCTGCTTACTGCTGCTACTATAGCAGAGGGTGTGTCCGCTGCAATGACAATACTCCTCTTAACCTCCCATCTATCTATCTATCTATCTATCTATCTATGCTTTATTGCCATAACAGGTTTCTAACCTACCTTTCTTACCGTTGCCAAACCAATATAATGTAATAATTCAGTTTATATTACATACATTACCTCATGTCTAGTAGTAATTAAATATCAGCATTATCAGCAGTTATCTCTCCCTCTCTTTGTTTATCTGTCTATTGACACATCTGTCAGCTCACTCCCATCAGACAGGGGATCTGCTGCAACTAAGTCGCCACTGTAGCCCATCACAGCCTGAGGTGTGTGTGTGTGTGTGTGTGTGTGTGTGTGTGTTACTGTAAATTGTGAAAGACACCCAGCCTTGCCTAAAGGTGCCACAGTAAGAAAAATGTCCTCATATCATCTCGAGATTGGTCATTTCAGAAGGTTATCCTGTCTGAGAAATGCTGTATCTAATAGTAGCTGTGACCCATAATCATCCACATTAAGAAGCTTCTTTCTGGGTTCCTAGTGGTCATGAGATTTCTGGAATTTAATGGCATTTTGTATTCTGGACAGTGAATATGATCAACTTGCTAGGGAAGTCACAGAATATCAGGAATTTTACAAATGGGCCACTTTACAGGAATATAGCAGAATGAATTATAGCAACCCTATAAAAAGGTGAACTGGATGGACTGGCAGGGTATTTCCCTGGACAGGTATACATTACCAAATGTATACCTAAAACAACCATGCTTACTTCAGAAGAGCTCCTGGCATCCTCGTTATTCTCTTGCAAGCCTGGATGGGGCATTATTTTCCAACTTGTTTCACACATTCATCGTGTTATCTGGTGGTGTTCAGCCCAACTGGAGTGGAAAACCACAACACAAAAAAACGACAACATTAACAGACCGGGAAGGAAGAATATTTTGAGGTCATGGAAGTTCTCCGACTTAGTTATGGGTCAGTCATGGAAAAGTCGCAGGATTTTACATCAGGGCTATGGTGGGAAGGTCCTTATAAAGGGGAATAAAGGGGAGGTGGTCCTTCATTCCAATCCGTCATTAATGAAGGTCAAATTTCTTCTGAAACAGTTTGTATAGTCCATGTGACCCAACAGCAAGCATTATAACAGCACTCCAACAATTGAAATCAATTATAAACATAATATAGTAGTCTCATCTCAACACGTTTTGCCTTGGTATTATACATACTGTATTTCAAACTAGAGTTGTTAGGCAGTAAAAAGAATTGTCAGTTGAGTGAGTCTATATAATCCCGATTTGCTGTATTCTTATTTATATCCTCTTCTTCTTTGCTGTATCCTAGTACTTGCTGATGCAACGGCCCAGTTTCCCCATGGGATCATGAAAGCTACAATCCATGATTTGCACTTGCATACACCACCTTGTGTGCAGGGAATTACAACAACAAATGCCCCAGAGTGTAAATAGGTTTTTTTTTCTGTGTTCAGGCACTGGCCACTTATTTACAGCGCTTCATTCAATTCTGAATAGGTCAGTTATATTATATTCTTTGGTCCATACTAACAAAGCACGAGTGCTGAGCCAATATTGATCCTCTTTTGACAGCAAATATTTTAGTTTCAATTAGATTAAGCTAGCAACTAGCAAACTAGCAAGTTTGGGCAATGCTAACGAAACATTTTGCCACTATGTTATGATGCTGGAAGACAGCTAACCTACCAGAGCGTAGCAATACTGTAGAGTGGATCTATTCTTCTTGACAATACATTTCAGTGAATGTGGTTATCCTGATTATTCTAGCACTGTAGTAATTTAAATTACACAAATTACACAACAGTTGATGCTGCACACCTAGCTAGCTGCCATGGGGCGGTATTTTCTGTATCCTTGCTTGTTACTGTTGGTGGCTCCAACAGCTCCAACCTCCGCCACCATAGGCATCCTGCCTTATTTACTTATACGCTCACTTGGAGGCTTGGAAACACAGGAATGAGCCATTGCAATGTCGATGGGGTCGCAGATTGCTCCTTTAAAATCGAATCTACTCTAAGTGGGTTCAGAGCAGCACTCCCATTTTAAGGTAATGAATAAACAGGGTCTCTGAACTTGTAAATGAGGGCCCAGATTCCTTTTTTTCCATTTAAAAGATGTGAAAAATGAGTCGCCATGCCCCATGCGCCACTGATTCACTAAAACAGAAACCCCTTGAATTTCAGCAGCCATACTCATATTTTAAATGATTGTCAATTAGCCATTTTAAGTCAGTATGCTTAAATGGTGGACAGTATAGTGGGACTATATCCATTTTCTAGTTCAGTACAGTTTTTGTTGACACTGTGTCACGGATGTGTTGCGTCAATTCTATGGTCATTTTTGACTGTCGTTTCGTGGTGTTTAGCAGCTATCCTGGTAAATGTCCTTCTATCCCTGCCGGTGAGCTTCCGGTGAGTTTGTCTATGTTTGGTACAGGTTTTCATGAATTTGCACTTACTCTTTTAAAGCCCACACACACACACACACACACACACACACACACACGACTTGGCATTCAACTTAATATGACCGGTGTGTGTAGCTGTTCCTTTTTCATGTGACGTTTCCATTATTTTGTCAACCCCCTGTACTTCAGATACTGTGCCTTTTGTTAGCGGCAAGTCCTGGTTAGCTGTAGCCAAGCTTTCATGGTCGACTTGGCTGTCTGACCACATAGAGTGACTAGTTGCCTGCCCTCCCACCATGTTTCTCTCAGTTACCTCACTCGTTTTGTTCTTTCTTTCCGACACGCTGTCCTCCCTTCTCTTTTCATCTGTCTAATCATGTTTACGTTTCATTTTCCCTCTATTGATAGTCTCTCTTTCTCTCTCTCTATGTCTCTCTCTTTGTAGAGGTCTTTAAATAAGACAGCTGATGTGTTGTTGTCAGCCTTCAGTGTAGATGAAGAAGCTATTGTAGCCCTCAGTCTGTGTGTGTGAGTGTGTGTGTTAGGAATCACCCTCCCTCTGCCTCTGTCTTGTCTATCACTGTCCAGAGAGTGATGGCTGCCCCCTGTCACTTTAAATCGCTCTCTCTTTCTCTCTCTTTCTCTCTCTCTCTGTCTCTCTCACACACTCACACACAAACACACAGATGGCTACAGTATTTTCTTCATGTACCCTGACTCCAGAAAGCTGACATCAAGAAATCGTTTAAAAAAATGTTAAACAAAAATTCTTATTAAGTTATTTCACATCTCTGTAATACCTTCATAATACTGTATAGATTGATACAGACTCAAATTGTAACACGGACACACACGCGCACACACAGGCAGGTCTGTCCTGTATCCCAACTCGGCCTGTCACTTTCTATCAGGCCCTACCATGACATCCTGCATTGTGTGTGTGTACGTGCGTGTGTGTGTGTGTGATCCAGAATCAGGGAGTCCAGATCTAGTGTGTCTGTGCATCCACGTGGCAGAGGTAGAAAGCTGAAATATTTTATTATTTTACTCAAGTGTACTCAATTTCCCTCCAGGACTACCCCCCAGGATTACCAGGATTTTATCGTAACTTTTGCAAATAATTGAATAGGTCATTAGCCTGATGTTTGGGTACGGCCCCTTATATTGTCATCATATTGTCAAAGCTATAAGCTATGAAGCTATTACGTTATGGTTAGTTATTTTCTGGAAATTATTTAAAAAATAAAATTTACTTACACATCCAGTTTGAGATTCACCTTCATGAATCCCTACTGGGGCAGCAATTCAGAGTTGAAGGAAAAATGCAACTCTTACACTGCTACTGTTAGAGCCCTGACACACCAAGCCGATCCGCAGGCCCTCTGTGTGCGGGGAGCTTTATTTTTGAGAGCAGCACGCCCACATGGTTTCATCACCGTCATTTTAACTTTAACATCAATATATCTGACTACGTGAGCAATAATCTTACATGAGTAATATTTCAAATAAATACTGTAACTATTTTCACTGCCTCACTTTTCATCTGTATTTACATTAGCCCCTATATAACGTGAATACGGAGGAAAGATTTGTCTAAATGCGCGTTTACCTTCCATTTTAAGCAGAAATGGCTGATAAAAATCAGCCCAAAATAACAGGCCTCCAGTTTGGCCGGGTGGTTGACTAACTGACTTATTTGGAACAGGTGGCATCCCACTGTAGTACCTCTGCTCAAATGCCCGGCCAATGAAAACAAGCCTTTATCCGTGTCAGTGTCTTATCATATGAGCCGCCTGGAAAATAATTTTTGGTACCAACAACTGGGTTACTACCTCTCCTGTCTGTGTGTCATGACTCAGTCTTTATAATCTGTCCCTGACAATTGCAAAGTGAGAATGCATGATGGCTGTGTCAGGGGGGCTTGAAAGGCCTTGAGCGTAGAGTATCATCACGGGACAACTCAAATGGAAAACCTTCCATGGGTTGGAGAAGTGAGAACTCCAGTGTCACCACTGAGCACAGCACACACATCCCTCCCTCCCCACACATTTGGGACGAAGAGGAAGAGAATCTTCTTTTCGGGGCTGGGGTAGGCCGGGATGATCACATCTCGTGGTGGTTACTCCCGAGGTAGAACAGGGGATCCTCTGCCAGGGCAACCATGGCATCCAGGTCCTGAGGGCAGTGGCACTGGACCCAGTCAGAGGTATTTGGTTGAGCTGGAGGTAGTTGAGTGCTGACAAACTGCTCCAGCACCACCTGCTCCACGATTTCATTGCTGGTCCTGGTGCCCAGTTGTAGCCATTGCCTAGCTGTGTTGAGGAGCTGCTGCACGTACCCAAACGGTCGGTGTCCTTGTAGGTCGTGTCCCATAACCGTCGGTGGTTTCAGCAAAGTCAAGGATAGCCTTCTTTACAGTGGTATAGATATTAATGGAGGACGTGGGCAGGCTGTGCTCAATCAGCTGTGCGTCCCTAGTGAGTAAGGGAAGCAGGCACACTCCTCTTCTGGCCACCCGCACGACCCCTTGAACATATACACTGATGTCATCTTAGGCAGGGTGAACTGAGCCAGGCGGGATGAAGTTGCTGCAGGATTTTCCTCCTGCAGCAACTGAGGAAGCTCAATGTCTCAGAACTGACCCGAGTCCAATTGTCCACTACTTATAATGTCTAAGTATTTGTATATGATACCACTATCCAGGAATGTATTCCATATATGTCCAACCTACTGTGTACTACTATCTACAGTACGGTCTAAAGTAAATTTTGAAGTGCAAGGGAAGGGATACTGTTTGAAACCTGAATTCTGAACCTGCAGAGGCATAACCAAAGGCAAGCCCCTCCAGTCCAGCAGAGCAGTCCATTGCTTTTATCCAATCAGGGATTCCCCATCCAAGAGTTACTTGGGCACCATGGAACAGTACAAGTCTAGGAGCTGAAGGTTTACCTGGGGAGGCAGTCAATGTCAATGCTTAGATATTTGCTGCTGTCTGAAATATCAAGCCAGGTCTTTCTGATATTCAAACAGCTGGAGAATGGATATGATTCATTTTACATTTACATTGTAGCCAAGTATACAAGTACAAGTACACAAGTATAGCCTGTTTCCATTTCGTTTTTTATCTTGTTTTGTTGTTATATGTATGCAGCTACAGTATATGTGTAAATGTGTATATCTATACACCGATCAGCCATAACATTAAAACCATTCGGCGGTGGACAGGGGTCAGCATGGGCACTGTGTGTTCTGACACCTTTCTATCATAGCCAGCAGTAACTTTTTCAACAATTTGTGCTACAGTAGCTCTTCTGTGGGATCGGACCAGACGGGCTAGCCTTCGCTCCCCACACGCATCAATGAGCCTTGGGCCCATGACCCTGTCGCCGATTCACCGGTTGTCCTTCCTTGGACCACTTTTGGTAGGTAGCACTGTATACCGGGAACACCACACAAGACCTGCTGTTTTGGAGATGCTCTGACCCAGTCGTCTAGCCATCACAATTTGGCCCTTGTCAAAGTCAGTCAGATCCTTACGCTTGCCCATTTTTCCTGCTTCCAACACATCAACTTCAAGAACTGACTGTTCACTTGCTTCCCAATATATCCCACCCCTTGACAGGTGCCATTGTAACGAGATAATCGATGTTATTCACGTCACCTGTCAGTGGTTTTAATGTTATGGCTGATTGGTGTGGACACTGATGCATGCCACAGATGGATCCGGCACTCACGGCGTTTTTTCCCCTAGATGCATGGCCAGAAGCAGTCACACAGCGCCCTCTACACTCCAACCAGTAATGGTTACAGTCACTTGAAAATTTAAGTTACAATAAATAAATACATAACTATTTCAGTTTCCCCCTCGCCATTTCTTAGCTGGATGTCAAGGTCACATGGTAATAGAGGAATTTGACTGAAGACCATGTCTTTCATACATTTTGTGCTGATCCCAAACTAAAACCTCAAGATTAATTTGTCACTTTCAGATTTTCCAGACCTACCCAAGATCTATTAATGCACTCCCAAAAAAGCCAACAATCTTATACTATTCAAGCGCCAGTAACAAGCACAAGTTTGTAATGTATTTAAACCTTCTCTCCGCTGGGTCAGCCAGCTGGTGCAGGTAGGGGTGAAGTAGTTTGCTCTAGGGCAGCTCTACAGGGGAATCAGACCTTGGCTCCTGCAGTTGGGGACAGAACTCTGACATGTCACCTCGTCATCTACACTGAAATAACTAAATGAAGTCGATTGAAATTCTTCCGCCATTCAAATGGCAGGTACAGCCAGTTTAGATGTGATAATTCAGAAAACAGCAAAGATACAGTGAAAGAAAACAACGCTCGTCTTTTACTCAGGTTTTATTTTATCAATAGAAAAAGCCCCTAAGCTTTGACAGCAAATTTGCGGATGGAGTAGAGGAGGTCTTTCCTCTGCTGTTTCTTGGTCCGGAGACTCTCCTCGTGCTTGTTCAGCCGGCGACGAAGAGCTCTGGTCTTCTTGGGTCTCAGATCCAGGGGCTTGTACTTCTTACCCTGAAAGCAATGAAATTAACAATTAATACCAAGTACAAGACTGGAATTATGTCAGGACAAATTAAGTGAATGTTCAACTACTGTGACGTTTGATTGAAGAAATACTTAGATGGTTTAAGTTTACATAGCCAATAAGCACTAAGTATGGCAGACTCAAAACAAAAAACTACTTTACAGGTCAACAGTGTTCTTTGGCTTATCGCTACATCAAGGTTAGTTTTCAATGTTGGAAATTTTAGTGCAGGTCATCTGGAGTCTCAGTCTTTTGGTAAGCAGTTGTTGTAAACACATCAGTAAAACATCAGCTCAACAAATATCATCTTCGACTGCAGATGCCATACAGGAAAGGTTGAAAGGATTTATTGTTGTGGGAACAGAGTGGTGTGCCATGAGTGGGAGGATTGTGTCAAAAAGGAATCCAGGGTTGATGCTCTCACCTTGTAGAACTTCCTCAGGTTTTCTTTCTGTGTCTGGTTGATGACAGTCAGGACTCTGGCGATGGATTTGCGGACGACGCAGCTGGGAAGAAGAGAAAGTATTTGGATTAACAGAAGTAGCTACATGAGATGTGACATTTAGTCCAATATTCAACATCGAAAACATGCACACAACTCATGCACTTTTTGGCACCAAAGATCCTGGATTAACTATGGACATTGACAAGAATTTCCACAAGCTTTCTTCCACATACACAACCATGTGTTATAAAACAGCAATAACTGATGAAATCACAATACTGCCTGTGATCAGTGCTTAACTTCCCTTGACTTGAAAAGAGATTCTCCATTGTGATTTTGCCAAGATTCCACACCAATTCTGCAGCTCTGGTGAGCTTTCAGTTTGTATAATTCTACATTACTGGACATCAACATGGTGCTGGTCTACCGTGCCAATCCCTAAAGACAGGTCAACAATTGACCCTCTTGTAACACTGCTGTGTCAAATCTATCCATCAAGACACAAATTACCCCATTTAAACCAACAGCAGACCTGATACCTGTCTGTCTGTATAAGAGCATCAGATGAACAGAATGTACTGCCTCTAAATATAACTGATGCACTGAACCAAAAGCATACAAATGGCCAGCTTCAGCAACCTAAATTTAATACATTTAAAGAGTAACGTAATAGTGTAGGACTTTCACCAACCACGGTAAAGCTCTTGTTGAAAATGGTATTCCTTCTGAAAACCACCTGGCTGAAAACCACCATCTACTACAATTAGTTGGAAAATACATTCTGCTATATTCCTGTAAAGCAGAGGTGGGCAATCATGTGCCATGGGAGAGCTGAGAGTCTGCAGGTTTTCATTCCAATCAAACACTACAACAGGTAGCACACCTTCAACCAGAAAGGAGGAACTTTAGATAAAAGCGTCTGCTAAATGACTGTTACGTAGTGCAGGTCATCTGGAGTCTCAGTCTTTTGGTAAGCAGTTGTTGTGAACACATCAGCAAAACATCAGCTCAACAAATATCATCTTTGACTGCAGATGCCCGTACAGGAAAAGTTGTAAGGAATTATTGTTTTGATTTCACAGGAAAAACAGTGCACAAAGAGCAATTTTAAACCTAAAAGACTTAAAGACTCAAAATGTGATATTTAACTGCATCCAAAACGTTTGAGCTAAGATAATTCAAGACATTTCCTTGCTTTGAATGGATGAGTAGACAGAGGGATGGATCACGATGTCAAACCTACAGGCGGCCATCTTTATTACTACTTTAACCCGATAATATAAAAGCAACGTGCAAGTGAACTGATTCCCATCCAAATCATACTCACATCTTGGACAGCTTGGAGGCAGCTCCGCCGGTCACCTTGGCCACCCGAAGCTGGGACAACTCATTCTTCAGGTCGTCCAGCTGCTTAAGCAGTTCCTCCTTCTTCTTGCCCCGGAGATCTCTAGCCTTGATCTTGGCCTGGACCATGACAGAATCAAACAAGACATTTCTCGTCAACTCTCCGTTGTACTAAAACACACCATCTCGAATGGCCACAAAGATGCCCGAAGACGGCCCCATGATGGTTTCCTAAACCCAGACAGCTAACACATTACGCTCACTTTTACGGCTAGCAAACCTCAAGCCCCCCGCTTATACGGCAAGAAAATAAATAGTTGGAGGCCGCGTGTGGGAGGCAGGCTTCTTGTCGCCTAAATTTCACAAAATGCGCCGACTATTCGTTTTTGCCGTTACCAAGCTGCCGTTTGCGAAAATGCCCGTCTCTCCATGCTGACATAAACTAGCTATCGTTAGTTAGCAACACCAAGCTAGCGTATAATGTCGGCAGCAACGTCCGAAAATAACATTTTAATCGACAACGGCGGCGTTGTACTTGTCCACGTATACATCAATAGCCACCTAAGAAGCTTGTATACACTAATATAATATATTCTAGTGGATTTAGGAGGGCAAACACGGTCAATTTAAGGGTTTAAGGAGCCACTGCAATTCTCTCACCATGTTTCCTTCTCGGTGCCCTGCTGGAAAGGCCGGACGTACCGCGTGCTCACAGGAAAGAGGCTTCCGGAGAATCTTCTTCTTCTGCTTTTAAACGCACTCTTGACAATTACAAACAGCACCACCTACTGGAGCAGCGCTGTAATAGCATCCGTGATTTTGAAACGCATTGCCTTGAAGACACGACATGAGATGAAATTTGAATGATCCACGTAGGGAAATTGGGTCGTTGCAGCAACAAATAATGACACGGCAAGAAATAAAATATAATATAAATATGACTCAAAAGTGTCAAGAACATATTATGTGGAAATGTATCAAAGTATGAAGACAAATGTTGATAAAAATGTTTACAGCATTGAGTGTGTGCAAAATAACAGCAGTCAAACATGCTGAGAAAATTAGGAAAATGTGCAATATGAAAATATAAATATATATATATATGCAGTGCAAAATAAGTGAAATTTTATAAAATTGATATGTGCAATGGATACAAATGAGACAGCATATGGGAATATGAAGAAAACAAAAATGTGAATTTATAGCTTATATACATGATGTGCAGCCAGAAGTCATGATTTTAACATTTGGTTTATTATCAATAAATGGGGGGCAAACAAAACAGCTTGTAGTGATAGCTATTGTTAAATCATAGAATGCAGAAGAAAGAAAATCTGTATTGATTGTATAGCATCGTTGTGGGGTTTAACACATAGCAGAATCAATAGGGTCTAAAATGTGCATCGCTTTTTTGATTCTCACGGAGACTGTAGATTAACCAGTGGCTTCAGGGGATTACACCAGTCTGTTACCCGTCATTAGCGACACAATGCTTCCAGTGTTGCATTCAAAGACGTGCGTCGTCCTCCGAATACAGGCGTCCGTTCATTACATACAGCTTAAAATGTCTTAATACCTACTAACCTCAATTACAGTTTTGTGTGATTGACAAAAGTAACCCAGAAATCAGACTGATGTGTCTTCTGCTTCACATCCCCACACATATTACCGGAATGAATAACAACATCTTTAGAACAGTCAAGACTTTAAAAATCAAGGAAATGATATGATGAAGAGCTGGCTGCTTTAGGGGTCCGACGATGCGATCTAACAGTAGGCATGCAGAGGGACTGGAACTAGAATGGGTTCAGCTCTACCATGATTAAATACTGCAACTGGTCACGTCAAACCATTTACATCCACTGGTTTATAAAGTTCTCAATGCATATGTACAGTCTTCATATATAAATAGACATATGGAATGTACTTTAATTTACATCGACACAAGGCAGGTAAAGGTAGTCCTCCGGCCGCCTCCAGTTCCTTTACTAACGTCACATTGAAATGATCGGCCTGGGCCAATTGTTCAGGTTTGACCTGAAAGCACCAAAATTGTTACACGTGTACAGTTTGATGCCCTGAACATTTTAAGACTTGGTGAACTGAGCTGATGATAGGATGAAAAAACATGTTTCCACCTGTGATGCCATAGTGTTGCCAAAAAAAAACAAAAACATTTGCTGGTAATGTGGGAAAGAAAACATTTTTGTTCGGGGCATTAAACCGTGCATGTCTAACAAACTGGTGCGTTTACACACGTCTGAACCGTTCACGCCTGTCTGGCCCGGACTAGTAAGCAGACTCGCTCTTGTTGCTGCGGAAGCCATCGGATTATGGCTCAGACTCTGGAACACAACTTTTTACAAGATGCCATTAAAATGTT
>OOFE01023926.1:0-10458 GCA_900323365.1 Monocentris japonica | reverse complement strand
AGACTCAGTCCAGGAGAGCCAGGGGGGGAGGAGGAGGTGGTGGTGGTGGTGGTGGGTGGCTGTGGTTCTCCTGAGGAGGGGGACACCTCTCTTCCTGGGATCTTCCATTTCCATTGTCCCAACACAAGTAACAAAACAGGGATGAAGTCTCTTCCCAGAAGCCTCTGCTGCTTCTGATTCAAAGCACTATTTTATTTGTGATGTTTTTGTTAATGGTTTTGATAAGTATCAATGCTGCTTTTGTAATTTTTTGTTTATAGGGGTTGTCCTTCATTTTCATGCAACGGGAGTCCCCTTTATTTATTTATTTTAAGCCCACATACTTTTTGTAAAACAAAAAATTTAGTTATTTTTGTATTTTCTCCTGTTCTCGTGGTAACCTTGATTGTAAGCTATTCGTTTATTGAAAGACTTCATTCTTTTGTTACTTGTTCATGCATAGGTGATAAGGGAGGAGAATGGCAGTAATTGCTGTACGTGTTTCATCATTCCAGTTTTTGACAAAAAATTCTGAGATGAGGGGTGGCATGGAGAACTGCTGTTTTCTTCCATCTTTCCCCCTTCTTTTTCTTTTCTTTTTTTCTTTGAAAAAATAATCTCCAGACGGCTGCAAGGCCAAAAACCACAAGTATTGGGTGCCTTCCTTTGGGGAATTATATGTACTCTCTTCTGTGAAGAGTTCGGCACAAAGGCAGCACTACTTACTAGTGCTTCTCGTCTTTGTCAGAATCTGAATGCCCAGTCCAATGGCAGGATATATCCTTGAGGTTTACTTGTCCCACCTGGAGGCTGAAAAGACTTTTTAAAAAAAAAAAAAATGAAAATGTGACAGAACTCTCACTAAAATAAGACAATAAAGCCCAGGGCATTAAATGTGAATTGTTTCGACTTTGGTGTCTTTTTATTAGTGTGCGTGTGGATGTGTGTCGAAAAGGATTGAAAGATGAGGGAAGTGAAGTCAAGGTCTTCACAATTATAATTTAACGTGTGTGTGATGATCTTGGACAACATACATTTTTATCCCAACTTCAAGAACAAATCCACTGCAAATCAGATTTGTGATACAGCAAAGCTACCAAATACTGATCCTGAAAGATGAATCTCTTACTGGTATTTGGAAACAAAATATTAGATAGGAAATATTGCCATTTTGTATATTACATAGTAATTAAAAAGTAGTTGATGAGGCTCTACTTAATACTGTACTGCAAGTGGAGGTCACAGCGGCAGGCCTGCGGGGAGGTGGTAGACCTGTGGGGTGGAATCAATTAGGAGCAGCATGCCTCAGACACTACAGGGTGTTCAACATCAGTCTTACATGAGTTCAAAAACAACACAGCTTCAAGGGGCATCTCTCCCGTGGCAAGTCAACTGTCTAGATGGTTCTTGTCAGTGATGAAATTACTCTTTATTTACCCCTGCTAGAACCATCTTCAGCCAAAGATCATCTGTGTTTAAGATCATTCAACTGTACGATAACTGGTCCACCTTTCAAAAGTGGGCGTTAACCCTCTTGCATGTGCTCTTGTTACCATAGCGATCGCTTTGGCACAGATCTGAGACCCATTCCTCAAAAACTAAACTAAAAACTACATTTTAGCTTTGGTTCTTGATGCTTTTGGTATGCATGTAATTTGATCCATATAAACTGGATGTTTTTAGGAGAGCATATCTGCAACACTAGGCTGTATCTCACAACTTGGCAGGATATTGAGAGCGGACTCTGGACGTGCTTCGCGATGACGTTTGTGGTAACCACAAAAAGAGACTGAGTTGGACCTCTCTCTGCTCTCACTCAGCCCTTATTTCCTGAACCGAAAGGATGCACGGCTGAGTTAACATCCGTTTTTGCAGACCAGAAGCAAGGCTCGTTTTTTTCACTCTTGAGTAATCCAGCTTCTAAGGGTGTGATCACACCCAGCATGTTTGGGGCAGTTCATTCAAATTCATTTGGGCAGGTGAGAACAACGGCATCTTCTCCAAGAGAACTGCGGTGCGGTTTGTTTGGAGTGAACGTATTAAAGAAAACGACCCCAAAATGCAAGGGATTATGGGTATACGAAGACAGTTGCTATTGTTGCTATTGGATAACCAGCAGTTCTTCATGCTTGGAAAGCCTAGCATAACAAAATGAAACGACGGCAAACAAAGTCTGGACTGATGCTCATGTTCAGATATTTCTTCATGTGTTCTTAACTAGTATGAACACCAGAGAAGAGCAGGCAAGTCCATCATGGTAGATCAAGTTACAGGGACTGGATTGAGGATGGCAGGTCACTTTTATTTTCAAGATCTGTTTCCCTTGTAATCGGGCAGTATGAAACTAAACAAACCAAACACAAAAATGTATGGAAGTAAACGTTCCATCTCAGCTTCCAACTCTCCTCCTTGGCCCTTGGTTTCTGATTGCAGATTCCTCTGCATCAGTGAAGCATTCAGGATAAGTGGTGGGGGAGGAGGGGGTGGGGGCTGTCTGAAAGCGCGACAACAAGATGCAGCTGTTGGCCACCACTGGATCAGATGTCCTCATCAGGGTTGTGATTGGAGGGGCGTACGGCCAAGCCTGTTAACCCCTCTGGCTCGCTCTGGTCTCAGACAACAGGTGCCAGCGCAGAGGCAGCGGTTGAGATGTTGGTGACTGACAGCCTGGTGCTGTGTCACTAGGAGTCTAGGAGTCACTAGGAGTTTCACTTTTTTTTTTTTTTGGCAAGAACAATAAATGTACAGGGATTTGTCTTGGTGGTATTGGTGCAGGGACAACAGGACCTGACGTGATGCAAAAAACCCAATACCCAATAACCATCAATTTTAAAGGATTATAGGTAACTTAAAATTACATTTATTTAATAGGATTTTTATTTTTACTTTTACAAAAGAGATTTGTGACGTTTTGGAAATGTGCTCCTCAAATAGCCATTCATCATTCAATCACCATGTGGATTAAAGTGGCATGGCGCACGGTGCAGCTGCAGCTCAATCCCACCCAAGCCACGCCACACTATCGCGTTACACTCTGAGATAGCCAGTCCCAGCAGGGGAGGGGGGATCCAACCTCCAACGGCCCATGCCAGAGAAAAGGGATCATCTTTGTAATTTAAAACAGGGTTGCAAAACATATTACACATAAAAAAAATCAAATCAAAATCAACCGTAACCTTAAATAAAGCTGCGAGGAATATTGCTAAAAGAGGTTAGAGAGGGTTGCCAGTTCAGAAGTAATGCTCTTCAGTCCCTTAGTGATTACGGCTGGACCGGGCAGCTCCCTGCAGTGAATGTTTTTATTAACTGTATGGATGGAAAGCAGGGTTGTGCTAAGAGCAAAATCCTTGCAAGGATAACTTTAGGTCAGAGCAGAAGACAGGAGGAGAGCTTTCTTCTAAAATGAGACATCCGCCGTTTGAAAAAAGTGCGAGCCGCTCTCACAAAATGATCGATGGCACAAAATGGGAAGGAATTGCACTGCTTTTAAAGGGAGGCTTTAAGCTCGAGCCCGCCTTCATGGGCTCGAGCCTCAGCATTTTTGAGATATTGAACAAGGAACTTCAGGTCATGCCCTCTTTCCCCCCCCAAGATGGATGTGAAGCGCTTTTTGAATGGGTATGCTGATTGTTGGAGTCTAATCTCCTCAGGCAAATCGGTGGGGGAAAAAGAAAAAGAAGCAAGTGACTTTTTTTTGTTTCAAGCTGCGACCTGGAAAATGGAAGGAAGCCTTCATTTGGTTCCATTCCGGTGCGATGATGTCGTCAAAGATGATTTGTATTTAATAGTCCCCTGCCAGGACATGAAAATTGCATTCAAAGGACACTGTGAGCAGGATGTGTCAGGGCTATCCCTCCTCCCCACTGCCTTTTTCATGCAGACTGTTATGTCACATGGCGGCCTAGTAGTTAGAGAGAAAGGCTCAATCCCCGACATATAAATCCATCATCATCCATGTGTCCCGTGGAAGTGTCGAGCGAGACACCCGACTCCTACCTCCTCATGAATTGCAAGTCTGCGGCTAGGAACGTCAGTGTCTAAAATGTCAACGCAGATGTGTAGTGACGGCTCAGAGCTCCGCATTTCCTCGTCCTCTTGGAGGCCTACTATTCAGCAGCCTCATCTGCCATAACCGGCGGCGTTGCAGAGCCCGGAGCAGCTTGAATTGCTTGTGCAAACCTTGAGAGAAAATTGCACCACTCAGTAGTACAAGCTGTTCCGTCTGAGCGCTACAAGTGTACGCTCGAGTGGCAACGCAGAGGAAAGGCTTTCAAAGCGCTCCGACAGCCTCGCCTGTGTCACATTTAACAGGAACATGGCTGCAGACATCTCTGTGAGAGACCCAACTGTTCTCTGTTATTGTAGTAGAAAGAACCAGGGACTCATTACCCCCACTGCAATTACACTGCTTAATTTTTGCACTTATGTGTGCACTTTTATTACTCATACACTGCAAAAAATATCCATCTGAACAAGTGGTACTGAATGTTAAAATCTTTGGGGTGAGGTTTTCAATCTTCAACAGTCAAAATCTCAATGGGGTGAGATTATTTCGCTTGTTTCCAGTGCAGTTGCACTTTTTTTCTTGGGAAAAAATCTTGATACTAGGAAGCAAGATTTTAAGACTCAATATCAGACTTAAATGACTTGTTATGGATATTTTTTTGCAGTGTACATAATAATATCTGGTCTTATCGGACGGTGCTCGTGTGGTATGGATTGCGCTGATTTGTTATGTGCTTTTATGTTACGTGTTTTTGTTGTTGATGAAATCGGGGGGAAGGACTCCATCGTTCGTTCCTTCATACATCCGTCACGGAAAATACCTCGGGCACCGCTCGATGGGAGAAAATTACGCCTCTCGCACTTTATTCCAACATTTTCAAAATTACGCCGATCAGCCCAAGGGGGGCGCCACTAACGTTTGTTAGTGTTCATTTGCGTTCGTTCGTCCACGTGTCACGTGACATCTCAGACCCATCGGATTTTGATTAAATTAGGGGATGTTGTGCATTGTGCCACACTGATTGACAGTGATGCAGAGGGGGAACTGCATCACTTGATATCTGTTTTACCTTGTATTATGTGTTGTTATTGTGTTTTACGGTCTGCAAACCCATTAACCTTTACAGGATAACACAGTTTGAATTGAATTGAATTCAGTTTGAATTCATCTTCCAAGAGCAGCCATGCATGATGTTTCAAACCGACGCTGAGGCGTTTGCTTTCTCGGTGGTAATAGAGGGGCTGGCACGGCTGCACTTTTCCCCTGCAGTCTAAGTATGGCTGAAGCCACTCAGACCCTCTGTAAAGGAAATGAGTCACAGGCTTGGGCACGGCGAGGTGCGAGGCAGAGGCGGCAGAGCGCAAGGCAATCTCTCTCATGGCGGTTCTCAGAGAGAGACCTTCTCGTGGTGGCTCTCATCTAACGGCGAGATGGTTTCATCCTCGATGCTGCAATCACTGCAGCCTTGCAGGGAAGATAAAGTGTGTTGTTGTGGCGCTAGATGAGAATGGCTTTTTGTTATTGTGTGTGTGTACTGACAAGGCCAAGGCAATCCTCTCCCTTCATCAGTATCGAAACAACCATCCTGTTTGTGCGCTTGGAGTCAACTTCTCGGTGGAATCGTGGCATATTAGTGTTTTGTTTGTAGAGGTTCCATTGGCAGGTTGTGGCAAATATGAGGGTGTAACTGCCTGTGAGGGTTACGGGCATAATAAGACTGGGAGTGTTGAAATGGTATAGATTTATGAAGCACAGTTGTAAGGAATCAGAGTAGAGATACTGCCCATCCTCTTTCGCACACACACACACACACATTAAATGCATCCCTATCCTGTGCTGCAATCATTTTACGTCAAAAGCCCACCGCTGTCAATACAATCTTGTCTGAAACGCTTCCGTGCAGGCAATAGTTTGGCACCGGCTTAGTGTTTAGCTGTGCCAGAAATGAGCGGCCACATTGCTGCAAGATTAAAATATTCCCAAACGAGCACAGAGAGAAATTCATCTCCCTCCTGAGTGCCTCCACTTGTGATAACACAAATATATCTTCGGAGGTGTGTAAAGAGGACGAGTCTTCCGTTGCGTTTCCAGAGGACTCGGCTTTGAAGGTTGTCTGCAGTCGTATCCGTCTTGTTCTTCTTCTTATAACAATGTGAGACTTTAATTGTATCCCTGTAGAGAGATTCTTTTGCCCCCCTCCCCTCCAGCGAGGTCAGATTGGAGGGTCAGCTACAGCACAGCAGACCTGGAGATGGTAGGAATCCAGTGTGCAACGCCTCGGGGGGCTTGAACCTGGGCCATCCATTAGAAGAACATTCAGGTGTAACCACTAACCACCCTGCTGCCCTCGAAAACAAATACTTTAGCACCCTTTGGCACTTCCTTATTTACTCATTGCCGGCCGGCTGTGGCTATGTCGCACTTGCTGCCCTCACCACTCGACAGGACAGAACGAAATTTCTTGCGTGCCTCCGCTGTGTAAAGTAGTGCAAAATAAAACAGTGAAGGTCCTCAGGTCATGGATAAACTGAAAATGAAATATATAAATATATTTATGTCTTATGACAAAGTGAGCGCCAATATGCTGAAAAACATTGGATTGATTTTTTTGGAATATCCATTGGCCCTACAGGGCTGTATTGGAGAGTCGCGCACCCAGGCAAACTGGCAAGATTCTTGGTCTGAATTGATGGAAAATGATGTATTTTCCCATCATTTTCCAGGGCCCAGGTTGAAAAATGGCCGGCGTTCGGCTTTAACCTCTCTTGAACTGCTCCTGAGGGCAGCAGGGTGGTTAGTGGTTAGACCTAAATGTTCTTCTAATGGATGGCCCAGGTTCAAGCCCCCTGAGGTGATACACACTGGACTAGATGCCTACCATCTCCAGGTCTGCTATTCTGTAGCTGACCCTACCATCTGACCTGCCTGGGGGGGGGCAGGCAAAATAATTTCTCTACAAAAACATTCTGTCTACAGCAAAGTAACTAAGCAGGATCCGCAACTGCACACAAGTTCACGACAAATGTTCTTGAGGAAGGATTCTCATACCTTTCCAATTTGGAAAATTGGTCAAATTGCACATCGTCCAATCATCGTGCTCCCTGTTTGGGTAAATATGTATCCCTCCACCTGTTTTTCTCGCCTTTCACGTCTGCCTCAGACGACCATCACCTTCCATATTCTCCGTATTGGTTACAGCAGACACGGTCCAGCGGGGCGTTTCAGCACGGCGGAAAGAGGGCCGACGACCTTTCTGCTCCACCTCATCAGTTTCCTGGCTTTTATTCGAAACGAGTCACTCCGTTCTTATTCCAAACTAGTGGGACTTTTAGTTGTGATCTTCATTCTAGCGATCACAGCAGTAGTACCAACCGCACTCCCTGGGGCCTTTCATCTCAGCAGGAAACAACAAATGGAGCACTTCGATGGGGGTCGTATTCAGCCCGCGATGAGAGAGAGCATGGCAACATCGATCTGGCCGGCAGTCCCCCCACCACCTTCACTGGTTTGATCATGAAGTCTGAAGAGAGCACAGTGCCGCCTCTCTGCCCACTCGTCAGTGAGTGTTTTGTGCCCACGGGGGAAGTGTTTCCCTCCATTTCAGAGAGTATTTCAGAGGGGACAATCTCTCCACTGACAGACAAGGAGGGGAGTGAAGTGACCTTTCAATCATTCCTCCTGGGATGGAAAGGGGCGGAGCTACCCAGACAGAAGATTGGAAAAACGTCTGCCCGGGTTTTGTTGCTAGGCAGCGAGGCCCCGCAATGACAGAGTGTCAACAATGAGAGCAGAATGAGAAATAGATTGGGTTTGTTCACCGGAGAAGAGAAGGCATTTGATTCGGGGGTTGTTGTGCGAGTGTGTCCCAGCGCACAAGCCCGTCTCGAGGCTTGACTGTTGAGAGAGACATTCACGAACGTACTCTGCCTGTATGTCACGCCTGCAATTGTCAAACCTCCTCAATAGCAGACGACCTTCAAATTCTGAGTCACCCAAAAGTGCTGGCTGCTGCTGACGATACGACCAAGGCAACTTTATGTTGGCTAACTGATAAACGAGAGGGGGTTCATTTCACATCCCGGTCGACTCGTCATCAACATCTGAAATGTGTTTGCTCACCGGCCGTCATAAACTGCAAAAAATATCTGTGTAAACATGTCATTTAATCTAGTAGGGACTCTTAATGTTGTAAGTCAAACAAGCACAGACTGTACAGTCCCACAGCACACTCTTGGTTCTGGGTAGCTGAAATCAATTTAAAAACAAGTGAAATTCATAATTAAGGTTATATTTTCACAATAAAGCTTTTACTTCTTTTTTTTTAAATTAGATTGTACAGTAGTTTATTGTGAACAAATGAGACCATGATGGAGACAGCCTCTATCGCACGCCAGCGGTATTGTCAGTACTAGTGTTTGTCAAAATCAAGACCACATTTCCCATAAACCCTGTTGCTTCCAATCTTGCTACTTGTCCAACTTCTCCCTCCCTGGCGTTTTTCAGGTGCGTTTGTTTTATTGAAGAGGATCAACATGTTGGAAGTGATTTTTCCATCTTCCTTTCACTCCTTCCACCATCTGCCATGGTAAAGCTTTAGCTCCGTTAGTGCTGGAAGAACATCACCCTCTTCCTGTTTTGTGCCGTAAAGCAATCCAGCAGGTTTCCTGTGAAATTCAATCTGGTGGCATACGCTGTAAAATGCAGTGTAGAGGGCCGGTAGAGGCTGCCAGCCTCCTCGCAATGATCTTGTTCATTTTCAGTAATTAGACTGATGAGGACTGATCAGTGACAAAGCACAAAAGAATGAGCTATTCAACAATGTTGACCTAAATGGGAGTTTGATCACTTTTTAATAGAGTTACGTTGCCGATATCAGAGCTCATTACCCTTGACAGTGTCGTCATGGCGCTGAGAAGCTCATCCGCAAATCAGGTGATACTGGAGCAATTTCCTCAAGTCTTAAGGAAACACTGGCCTCACAGGGGATTGGTGGGAAGTGTGGCCAGAGGGACTCCCACATGACCAAAAGGTCACCGATTTGATCCTCACAACAACCATGTGCCCTGCCAAAGAGTCCTAGAGCAGGACAATGACATGCGTTTAGGTTCGCCCAAGAGATGATATTAGATAGATAGATAGATAGATAGATAGATATAGATAGATAGGTTTTAGAAAAAATTTAATAGAAAGAGACAAAATGATGAGGACAAGTGGGAGAATTGGCAGGCAGGAGGCAGGGATTCACACACACCTGTTTGTGATGATGGTGGGTGTGAAACAGTGTGGGATGATGGGATGAGAGGGGAGAACGAGAGGGACGGACGAGTGGAGAGAGAGACACTCAGAGGATCCACAACAGGGCCACTGTTCCCCTGCAGCACCTGCCTCACTGCCTCCCTCCTCCTCACTACCCAGCAAACAGACCCCCCTCTTAGAGCCACCGCACAGGGAATTTAAAGGGGGGAGGGAGGGGCAGGTGGGGTGTCTCTGTGTGTGCGTATTGGCTCTCATGCATGTGTCTGCATACATGCATGTGACTTTGCGTGTGTGTGTGGTAACTCACAAAGAAGGTCTTTTACTGTTGAGGTTGACAAAATCTACCAGGTACCTCCTCCTCCTCCTCTTCCTCCTGTAGCGGGTCTGAGCTTAGAGATATGAACTCCCATTCATAAAATACCACCTGCCATCATCATCACCCGTGAACTGTGCTATGATGTTCACTGTCTCCTTCTGAAGAATTTAATTGCAAAATGACAAAAAAAATGACATGATTGCAAACAATTACAAAGAGAATTGTGGGAAAAAAACATCCATTTTAAAACCTTTGTCCCCCAAATGGTAACAATCATCATATATTTTTATTCTGTTGTACATGTTTGTGTGGATTTCAACTATTTCTGCCTTTCCTGAAAATGCACAGATAGCACTTTGGGATAAAACACTTACCTTTCTGCCTCAGTCTCCATTTAGAAAATCATTGGTGAGAAAACCTTAGAACTGGTATTGATTACCACATTTTCCCTTTGAAAATCAATGAGAGGAGAGAGAGAGGGGAAGAAGGATTTTTGAAAAACCAATTTGGCACAAGGGCGAGTCCTGCCAGTCAATGGTCAGTCAATGACAAGCTGTGTCTCAAGATACTGCCAGTTGAAGATGATTAGGCCTGGGATAATTGGCTCGGTCTTTCGTACCAGCTTCTCGCATGCTTCCCTCTTTGTTTATATACCTTTACTTTGAAAGTACCTTTTTAAAACGCTTTTACCTCAAGTGTTACCAAATTTTTATCATTCTGGGAAAATGTGTGAATATGTGCATGAATATACATATACGAGTGTGTGTGTGTGTGTGTGTGTGTGTGTGTGTGTTGTGTGTTTCTTAGACAGTAGGCCCATATCGCCACATGGTCAACCCAAAGGAAAAATCCACTGTTTTTTTTTTTTTTTTTTTTTTTTTTTTTTTTTTTTTTTTTTTTT
>OOFE01023916.1:11952-26236 GCA_900323365.1 Monocentris japonica | reverse complement strand
AAAGGAACTTTATTTGTCACATACACATACATGCAGTGAAATGCTTTTTTCGCATACCCCTGACTAGATACACACACAACATATTACACCACACACATGCATTTTTCAGGTCAGAGGATTGTCGTCAAAAGTTATCTAATGAATCAGAGTATATGTTCTCAATAGTTCATTAAATATAAAAATTAATGACTAGCTGAATGACCAAAGAACTGACATTAAGCAACAGGCATGGCATTTCCACATGAAACAACGGCCATGTATTAATAATATCCTTCCAATGTCAGACAAATTGATATATCATGTGACAAGTAGGCTAGCTTATCCAAATTAAAAAAGTAAAAATAACTCAGAGAGAGAACTGGACAGCACAACTCTTTCACTTTCATGTCAGATCGGATCACCACCCACACATTCTTGTTTTTGCCATATATGCAACGTGACCATGTGCTGGGAGGGCTTTAGGCGCTGGCTTCATCCCCATATATGTTTTGTCTTCTTTTTATAATTTATTATGTGAATTTGTTTTTTTTTAGATTTATATTTTTGACCATTCTGATTCTGATTCTGATTCTGATTCTGATCAGGTAAACCCATCTTAGCTCAGTTTGCCCACTTTTGTCAAGGTGACATTAATCACATTTACAATGTAAATTCATAGTGAACATCTTAGTAAGAAGTATCAAACTTGTGCAAGTTATGTGCGGTTTATATTGGTGTTTTTCTGTCTTATGATGATCACCAACTAGAGATCATGGTTCACCCACCTTTTTATTTACTGATCTGCTCCCTCGATAACTTTCAAGAGATCATAAAGCCTAATAGGGTCGCGTTCACATTTTCTAAGCAACTGAGACAAACTTGTTATTAAGTTATTAAGACAGAGGGGCAGTGAAGCGTTACCAACGTTGCCAAACTTGAAAAACAGAACGCATCGAGACATTATGTTCTCTCTTGTAACGTTAGACTCCGTTCAAAAATCTGTCCGTTTTAATGTTTCCTTGCTTATCGGCAAACGCACACGCCTTGTAGAACAATTGTACACCTTTAACGAATCCATAGGACCCCCTTTTCAATTCGGTATAGTCCGAGATACAAAGCAACGATTGTTTTGAATAAAATCTAAACTTTTAGGATTGGCTAGCCTATTATTATAATCCTCTTCCACCAAAATAACTTCCACAGTGGAGTGGTGTGTACCGTTATAAACGTTTAAATTGTCTTTAAGTAAATACTGCTTGGTGAATAATTTCTACGCCGAATTGACCAGAAAACCATAACGTTTAATAAAACATCTTGAATCATGTTCTCACTTATATGTATGTTATATGACGTTTCTCCACGCCAAATGACACAGAACATTTTGGGGCTTACATCATTCTTCATCAAAAAATGAGAACAAGCTCCTTTGGCTGTTTGAACATTGCTGCATTACTCAAGTCTGTTACGTTATTATAGAAACCAAGCATAACGTTAACGTACCTGTCCCGTTTGTTTGCCTGAACCATTTGACCCGAGCAGGGATAAATCCAAAAAGAAGGGTTAAGAGCAACAAACCGATGAGAGCACCTATCTTCACTTGTAGTAGGTATTCCATTTTTACCTTCAGTTGCCAGGACAGGACAAGAATAATGTTTGCTGCCAAACTTTTGTCCCAACAAGTTCATCTATCAAGCAAGCGACTGCTCCCTACCTGTTAAAACGCTACTAAACTTGCATTGCGACAAGCAACCAACCAAGTGTTTGACGTTAGTTGCTACGGGGTCCGAGAAGGGTAAAGTGACCACGTGACCACAAACACTGCAACCGTTTCAAACGGGCATACAAAGAATAAATACAAATGAGAAGAGAAGAACTCGCACATGCGAATATCTATTTACAACGACGGTATGCAGAAACCTAACACGATGGCCAATCTGATACAGCTATAGATTGTGACAGGTATGTAACGGCACAGCTAATCGAGTTTAACTTTGACCATGACCTTGTTTTAGCTAGTTAGACATTGTCAGTCATTGTCACATTACACATACATGAAAAAGAACAACTTCTTCCAAAAATATTGCGCTAGATCAACGGAATCCAATAAGCCTGACTCAGATAAAATATCAAAGGGCCAAATCCTGTGACATGCCAATAGATTTTCAGTCAAAACAGAGGCGGTTTACAGGAAGATATTTACGTTAAGACGGAAGTAAGTGCGACGGTACGCTCTCATTTCGACTTGTGACTCTCTGTTTAATTCATTTCTTCTTCTTTGTGTAATTTAAGGCAGGTCAGACGGATCTCAAGCTCATCGCTGCTCTTTAAAGGTAAAGAAGAGATAATGTTCTCCACAGTCGGATGATAGCCCGTCAACTGTAAGACTTTAAGTAAAACGTAATTTTTAGTTGGTATGCGATGTACCCAACAATAGATAATTGAGCAGACAGACAGATAGATAGAGCCACCTCCAAATACTATGTAATCAGTTGCTAACATTGCGCACTTGACCGTGTGCTCTCTCCAAGTTGAACTCACATAACCCCCGTCCACATTTCTTTTTTATCAGACCCTTAACGGAAAATCACTATAGTATTACTATAATATACCTGTAGGGACATATCAGTAGTAGACATATGTCAGTAGTGAGTTTATAGTGACCAAATTGCACTTTATGGTAGTTTTACCTCCTAGTACTTAATATTCCTATGTGATATTATATATAGGTTATAGTTTTGTTGTAATATTTGTATAGTATACTTATACAATTTATTACAAGATTTCTGTCAGTCTTTTTAGTATTGTACACGTCATTGTGTTTTTATTTGCGCTTCATAGTGACTGTACATTTTACATTTATTTTAAAATAAATTCAGTTTCACTACCAACAGATGGCGCTCAGCCCTAAAAAGTTCACTAATCCGTCCCGATTTGACAAGACGAATAAGCAACTGATGACGACATTTTCATGCGTCGGATATGTTGGCCACAAACGCAAATGCTGATGTGTTACTAGAAATTACGTCGCAGGAAAACTTTTTCGTTTATTTTTTGATGAGATAATATAATTGAGAAACTCTGGTGGGACAAAGGTCGATGTCAAAAAGGACACACTCCGCTCCCTTGAAGCGAACAGCAGCACCGGGTCGGAGAGCGAATGGCGGTAGGTGAATCAGTCACAGACACATGCGACCATCAGTGACAGTCCTGACAGACAGACAGGCAACCAATGTTGATTTTACATGTACATTTCCTCCAGGCATTATAGCTGATTCTGTTATCCGGAGCGACTTACAATCGGTGCAGCAGTAGAAGAAGCTTAAATTCTTACATAAACAACATTACAAGCAACCAAAAAATAAGGAGTGCAAAGGTCAGGACCCTAGAGCAAAGTGCAAGGAAAGTAAATGGACTAAGAGCTAAGGGGAGGGATGGAAGGGATTTTAGAGAGTGAGTAGAGGAGAGGGGAAAGATTCAGCAAGAAGGTGAAGTGTGGCACTTGTGGAGCCAGGAGGGGAAGAGTGGAGACCTGTGGAGCAGTTGATGTAAAGTATGGCTGAACTTTACAGAGTCATCAGTGCAGTTGTCTGTAGCTTGTGGTAATAACTTCCAGTCATTCATGAATTGTCTCTCTTCTATAACAAAACTGCCTTCTATGTCATTGCCCCCGCAGCCCAAAGGTAAAGTTGGCACAAAAGGCAAGAAGCAGATCTACGAGGAGAACGAGGCAACTCTCAAGTTCTACACAAGAGTCATTCTAGGAGCTAATGTAAGCACGTCAAGTTTCTCTCTGTTGCTTTTCAGTTGAAACATTTACACTAGATGTAGTGAAATGAAATATATATATATGTTATAGTAAGTGTTACAGTCAAATAGTAAAAAAGGCCATGTATTATGACTTGTTTCAAAAACACAATGCATTGAGAATTGTTTTATAATAAAATCATAGCCCTATAAATAAATCAAATGATGCTGACTCCTACCCCTGTTTCGTTGTGACAGTTTCAAATACACTGCTCTTCCTCCACAGGCAATATATGCTGCCGTAAACCTTTTGGTTTTCTACAGTTCATCCACATTTTGGACATGGGTGAGTGCATTCCACGAAGAGGGTTATTTAAACGGTTTGTTAACATTTCCACAGACTAATCTCATTTCTTGATCTTGTCTTTTCCTGTCCTTCCCGGCCCTCTACCAACCCCTATCTACTTCACCTCTTTTGGTCCCCCAATTCCTTCTAGCTGCTACTTATGTTTGCACTGGCAGTGTATGTTGGGAGTTACCGCTCCATGTCTGCCATGGCCAAGCCAGCGTTTGCTGAGGATGGAAGTCTCCTGGATGGAGGAATAGACTTAAACATGGAGCAGGGCATGGCAGAGTGAGTACTTGCTAAAATGAGAATTGGATCCAAATGTATCTGAGAGCAGTATTGTTTTGTTTTCAAAGATCCCCCACCCCCTTTAGACTTTGCATTAATATGCCTTCTAGGTTATTGGATTGTGTTTGGAAAGAGCAAAAGAGCATAAAATCCAGGTGTAAATGCACCTAAGACTCATGGAAGATCCAATTTGGCCTCTGGCACGAGGCCACATTAACAATTAAGTATAAATGCAATGCATCTCCAACTCACAACATAAATAACCAGGAAGCACAAACAAATGAAACAGGTGGCAGGTCGCTCAAATGGTAACATGCTTGTTGAAAATGGATGGTCAGAATACTTGTAGATGGGGAACAAGCGTTCTGTGAGGGGAAAGAGAAGTCAGATGCAGGTTTACTGGTGATGCATTTTCAGAGCTAGACTGTAAAACCTCCAGTAATTGCCAGGGCCTTTATTTACCTCAACAAAGGAGAGCTTTATTAGATACAGGCTATAATTACAGACCGACCATTATTTCTTTTGGCAGGTCCACAGTACCTGGTGTGCCTTAAAATTATATAATTTACTGGTATTCTGTAAAGAATTATGCTGCTCAAATTCATATAATTACCTTTTATAGTCTAAAAATGTTCCTGGCATAGGGCAGCTTATGTCAGATACTACTACTAACACTAATAATATTAATGAATATAACTAACTTTATTCAAAATGTGATTTATTATTGGTAGCATACTGGTAGGCTACCAGAACATACTGGTGTAATGAATAATAAAAACTGGCAAAGCAACAAAAATGAAAAAAAAAAAAAAACGATAACGATCCAAACACACCAGTTAGTTTCAAGGCACCTTTACCTGTATCCAACAAGATAAACCTGTCAGCATGTTCCACGACATGCAGCGTTTCTTTTGGTGGTATATTTTGGCCTATAAATATTGTATGAATTTAGACTCCTTTCTGGTAACTCTGCTATAGTCACATGCACTTTACAACCTTTATTTACACACGCACAACACTCCCGTCTTTATTGGAAGTTTTACACTGAATCAAGATATGAGTTAATGCTAGGTGTAAACAGGGGCAAAGAGCACAGAAGCGCTTCTACATTTGTGCAGTCAGTCATGCATTGTTGTTTCATTTCTCGTTTTAGGCACCTCAAGGATGTCATCCTGCTCACAGCCATAGTACAAGTGCTCAGCGCAATCTCCTCTTACTTCTGGTATCTTTGGCTGCTGGTAAGAGTTTTTGTAGAATGTATTAGAGCTAGGATTCTTCTCTGATGCATCTCACAAGATTGTTGTAGTTTTTCTTTTCTTCATCATCAGACACCATCATTGTTGATGTGTCTGTCCAGTTTCCTGCTTTTTTGATCCTCTCCCTTGTTGTGATAAATTTTTTTTATTCTCTCTGTGTCTCTGTCTGTGTGTCTGTTTGTGTGTCAGGCCCCTGCCCGTGCACTGCACCTGCTGTGGGTAAACTTTCTGGGCCCCTGGTTTTCGGCGGAGAGCCCCTCGGCACCGGAGGAAGTGAATGAGAAGAAACAGAGAAGACAAGAGCGCAGACAGATGAAGAGATTCTGATCCTGCTGAACAGACTGAGCAGTATTTTTATACACAGAATCTAATATAACGATAGCCAGGAACCCGTAAGTTATTCAGGAAGAAATTTTGATATGTAAGTAAAAATAAGCCCAAATTAGATTTAGTGGGATAACTTGTTTTGCTCTTGTTTGTTTTCTTTCTGCTTTCTCCTATAATCCAATCTTCTCTCTAAATTATAAAATGAAATCTGCCCCATTCAATTTATGTCATGGTCCTAACATTATTTGTCCTTGTGCAGAGATCTGAGGTTTGCTGTTGCACAAGGCTGGTTCCCTCACCTTTTCCCTGTCACGCTCCCCCTGCATATCTCCATCCTGTGTCGCCCCCAGAATCAAAAATATGGCCACCTAAATTGTTCTATCATTACCACTTTTGCTGTGGTAGTCTTTTTTTTTTTTTTTTTCCACAAAAAATTATTTTGACGTAGGGGATTTCATTGTGCCAATGATATATTGTTTTTCGGCTATTTAGTCCTATCAAATCAGTTGCAGGGATGATTAGAGATGGAAACCCATCTTGTGAATTTTTGTGATAAAAATAATCCCCCAGTATCTGGACCCCATCATTACACAGAGTGTAAGCTGATGGGGTCTGTAGTCAGTTGCCTCTTTGGAGTGGTTTGCATTGTTATACGCAGTTGTCAAAAACACTCACTGTGCATGCTTTGAAGAGTTAAAGTCCTTTGCTTTCACTCATGTCTTTAAATATTAAGCCAGTGTACTCACTTTTCTCCCCAAGAGACCAGAATTTCTGTTTAGTGCCTTGATAACACTCGTTTTGGTGTAAGACACACACTTGGGTCCACCTGTGATGGGAGCCTGTGATGAGTTTTCAACATAAGAGTATCAATGTAGTTCTCATAGAGCTAATCTGGAATTTTGGTCTCCTGGACCAAAGTAGGAATATTTTGAATTATGCCAATTATTTCTGTTGGTTTTAGGAAGTAAAACCAACGCCTAAAACCTTGGCGTAGCTCAATTTTAACATTACTTTTGTTGTGTTGTTTACATCCATATTCCAGTGTAACGCATCATGTGAAAACCACATACCTCTGGTAGCCATTTTTGTAGTTTGGCAAAGCTGGAACAATCCCCTTGTTTGAATGAAACCAGCTAGCTTTTTTCGATTTCAAGGGGCAATCCAGTTTGTTTGCCCACCAAGAATAGAATTTTTTTTTTGGGGGGATGTTCTGTTTTCCTTTCTTTGCTTACTAGTTTCAAATTCACGAAAGAGTGGACAGAGTTCATCATTGGATGTCTCAAAATGTGCCTGCTGAGAACCTTTGATGGTGTAAAACTGAATCAAATGCTACTTCATTCAAAGAGGCATTTAACTATGGATGCTGTGTGTACCACATGTTGAACCCTGAGGGGTCGTGTGATGGGCTGCTTCCATTAGTACATCAGAGACTCAGAATCACCAGGATGTATTTAACTTGCTATTAACTCCACTTTTCATTATCTGTGATTTAATGTGGGTTCATCGGGTCATTCCCATCTATTGAAGTGTGTAGACTGTCACAATATTCAGTTTACACTTTTCATGTGCATTAATTAAACAGGCGAAGAAGGAAAAAAAGAAGCAATATTAAATACTGTGTTCACTTTTAACTAAGGTTAACCTTAATCATGCCATGCCATCACTAGTCAGTCAAACAAAGTGATGTGATGCAATCTGCTGCGAACAGAGGCAGGGTCTTTGCCAGTGGATGTTTTCCCCTGCTTTCATTTGATGTCTGTCTCCCAACACTTCACGTTCACAATGCCTGGATCCTTTCAAAGTCTATAATGTACATACTATTAAATTTCCAGTACAATATTGAAACAGCTGTATTTTAGCTGGGTTTTTTTGGTTGTTATATTGCTTATTACAGAATCAACAAAATAAAGGAAACTCCTGAGGAAATACCTATAAAGTACACTGAAAATAGTTGGTCTGCACATAAATGTTTATAAACCTTTATTGGTCCCGGGAGGGTTTGCGGAGCGTGCCTGCTTGTTTTCAGCAATGAGCTTCACAGTCTTACACCTACTCAGATTTGAGACCTTGTCGTCTCTCTTTTTGTCTTAGAAACAGTTAACATACTTTAGAGTAGAAATTCTTGCAGTGACAAATGAAGGCATAAAAGGCATGAAATCCCCAGAAATGGAGGTATGTATGGTATGTTTCAACACTTTGTAGGGGATGGTAGGTTGCTGTCAGTCTGGCTAGCTGAACTTTTCCTCAGGGGAAAAAAAGTGACTATATAGGTGAGAACAATATGTAGGACAATACTTTACAGTGTATCCAGTGTTGACAAAGTGTGTTCAGTGATTATATACATGCTCAGACTCTAAAGGGAGTCAAAGCCCAATATAATTACAGATTTCTCATACTGTTACATCCATGCTTGTCCAACAAGCTACAACCTGCAGTGTTCAGGTTAAAGGAAGAATAATGGTGATGGTTAAATCCTTTTTAAAAAAAAAAAAAAAGATATTGATGCAGGAAGTTAGATGAACCCAAAAAAATACAAAACAGCTTGACAAGACAGCTTCACTACAGAATTCCACTTACTCCAATATTAAAGAGAATTTAAACAGCTCTTTTACCTAACGTCATTCTTTTCCTATAAATGTCAATAACCCAACAAGCTTTCTTAAAATGACTGCTTTTACTTTGAGTTGCTGGTTGTGCGTCCTGCCCTCCCCCATTCCAGCCCTGTGGTCCTATACTGTCTCTATTATAGGGTTATAAACAAAGTTACCAAAATTAGAGAAGCACGGCATCCAGTTGTCAGGGCCAATCCCAGATGTGGGCTTTGAGAGGGACCATGTTGCAGTGTAATTTAGCACTGAGGCTGCTCACTTGCACGTTACCCCACCCCCTGGAAACTCACCCACACACACACACACACGTTTCTCACTGTTTTGTGACTATGTTATCTATAGGATGATATGTGCAGAGTTATGGCTTTTGCATGTGTTTACCCAAATCCACCGTTTAGTGAGAAACTGTGAATTTTTGGTTAAAAGCGTTGAAGGATATTAACTGAGGCACAAGACCCTGTAGAGAGACAAAACACTTCCTTGATGTTTTTCTTTCTTCTACGCCTTTCCGTAGGTCATAGGACATCTCTGCTTTGCCTTATCTTAATGGCCAGAAATTGTCTCTGCTCCATCTCTGTGGCACATATAGTCAGATAAATAGAGGGAAAAAAATCTTAAAATAATAGCGAGCGAGAGAGAGGCCCTGTCTTGGCTGTTGGTGTAAGATGGAGAGAAAAAAATAGTATGGGGAGAGCAATAAAAAAAAGGGTTCATCCTGACAAGATGAAGACAAGGGAGTTGAAATTGCATTCCATTTTCTCAGCTTACCGCCCTCTTGCTATCATACTGTAGTTCCATATATGGAGCCTTGCCTGCTATATTAGCTATAACCTTTTCTATACCTGAAAAGGTTAAACAATTTAATTGTATTTGAACTACACCATACCTAAACTTTGTTGCTTACTGCAACTAGCTCACGGTGACTGTGAATACTTTGAAAGTTAGCAGAGATCACCCATACTGAGATAGGAAGCAAGGAAGGAATCAGACAATCCAACAGACAGCCAGAGTGATAAGCAGACAGAAAAGTGGTGCCTTTGTCTCGTTGGCTCCAAGAGCACATGGCCTTCATCTCTGATCCCTTTTGGACTGAGTGAGCCAGACAAAACAGGAAATTGGGGGGTATTTGGGCAACAGTCTTGCCTTTGACCCCTGAACTATAGTGCTCCCTGTCTTTGAAGTCAAGAGAGAGAATCACAAGCAATTACATGCAATACAAAGCATGTTCCCTTGAACATCCAGCCCCTGTTGCAAACAGAATCAGAGCTTTCTCCCTGGCTTGGGGAGGGGTGTGGGAGTTTTTGTCAAGTTCATTATCTCTGCTCTTAGGTTTTGTTTTGACTCTGGACCAAAGTGGCCCAAACACTTAAACATTTGGGTTGACGGAGTGGTCAGTATAAGGATATATATGCGTCTTTTCGTTCGCCCTCAGCAGCGTTCGCCCTCAGCAGCGTTCGCCCTCAGCAGCCTTCGCCCTCAGCCCATACCCTGAAAAGGAAGCTGTCAAGCATTCCTACAGCACTTGACTCTGAGTGTTGGTGTGTGTGTGTGTGTGTGTGTGTGTGTGTGTGTGTCTGAAAGCATCTTGAGATTCAGACTTGGCAAATACCCCACCCTCCTCAGAGATTGTCACCTCCATTTTACATCTCCCTACTTTGCGTCCTAGCAGCACCTCCCCGTCTGTTCTTAGCAGCCCCTGCAACCACAAAATAGCTGTTAAGCTAGCTGCCTAGCTAGCTAGCCTGTCATCTGCTGCTGTCTGTCATTGACTGTAAATGGAAGAGAGATAAAATAAATCAATAAATTGTTTTAATGTACCATGGCTGTTAGCAGAGCAATTTTATGATATTGCAATATTTTACAGTCATTGGTGGCTTCTACAAAATTCCTATGTTTATATGGAACATGTGCTGCTCTTAAAATGTTGGGCTATAAAATATCTAATGAATGTAGTGTCCACATATAAACACAACAGCTATCCTGTTGGGCTGCTAACATAAATTCAAAATAATGTGGTGCATTTTTATGATGTAGCTATAAATAACTATACCACAAAAGTGGTTATTGCTACTAGCAAATGTTCCTACAATGAAGAAAGAAGTCTATTCTCTAATGGTCATGCCTCCGACAGGCTGTATTAAAGCAATTAAGTGTAAATGCATTGGATGTTTTTCGATGAATGTGTCTTGAGTCTATTCAAATACAAAGTTGGATCCATGTCAAAAATCATGGAGAATCTCATCCAAAGCGTCAACGGTGCACCTCCCAACTCCCTCCACTGGCTGCCCGTGGCTGCTTATATCAAATTCAAAACCTTGCTGCTGGAATACAACTCTAGTGAGAGCGCTGCACCCCAGTACCTCCAGGCCTCGTCCAACCCTAAGCTTCCCTGAGCTCTGGGCTCTACTACTACGGGCGCTTAGCTCTTCCTTCCCTGCAGCGACCTGGCCATCACTCCACCTGGCCTTGATTCTTCTCCTTCCTTTCCAGTGACCTTCCTAATCCAGTCAGGCCTGCAAAGTAACCTTGCTGTCCTCTGACGTGAATTGAAAACTCATCTCTTAGATGAAGGAATGCATCACACCCCCCTCATCCCTACCTTCTTCCTCTACTTGCATGTGATCTTACACCAGCCTGTTATTTTTTTTTTAATCTGCCTGCCTTTAGTACTTTATTACTAATATTCTGTAATATCCATTGTTTGGGTGCTGCTTTGACACTTGCAATCTGTGCTACTGGTTGATTTAAGCTTGTGCTACTGTTGCATCACTTGTAAGTCACGTAACTCTTAGAGGATAGCCATACCAACATTTCCCTTTTTGTTGTAATTTTGAACTGTAACTTTGAACTTTTGAAGACAGATTGTTGGATCAATATCATGCATGTTATTTTGTTGCTGTTGTTGTTTCTGGCATTTTGAGCAATATCACATTGATATTGAAGGACTCTCTAGATTTGTTTTATTCATCAATCATCAAGTTCAGTCTTTGTTACATTTTAGATTGCACAAGTTATTTAATAAGTTACTTGCACTTGTCTGACAAATCCTCAAAGACAGCATTATGACCTTGAAGGAAAAATGTCCGGTTTTGTCCATTTAACTTTGCTGGCCAAAGCAAACTCATGCAACTTCAATTTCTTGATGAACTACATCACTCTTGGAGCCTTTTTATTGAGTTATTTATTGAGTTTATTGAGTTAAGTGCTTCTCTATTTGATGAACTGTTTCAAGGACAAACTGTTCATGATGAATATTCTGCTCTGGAGATAAATTGATAATAAATAATTGATTGTAATATGAACACCTAGGAATGGTTTACATTCTTTCACACACTTGCAATTTGTTCTCACTTCAGTCTTGTTACACTGCATATTTCAAAAAACGATGTTCTGGAAAATATCTTGAAGGAACCATGCATGCATATTTGCTATGACTTGTAATTTCAATCTTGTTATTCTGTACTTCTTGAAGTGAGCCTCCCATGAGCCAGTATACTTACTGTGAAAACCAAAAAAAATCATAGGAAAAAAACGTCACATTTGTGGAGAAACCGAGGCCCAGTATTGGCTTCAGCCTCTGTAGTGTGCACGGACTTGCTGGCTGAATTCATTGAATTCTTTGCACACCAGCCCCATGTGTGTGATCAAAATAATATCACAATTGGTCTAAAATATCATGATTGCTGTGTTGCCTTGTTGGAAAGCTTTTGCATTTCCTTTTCTGGTTGACTGCCTCTGTTTACATCTCTACTACTAACATCTTGTGATCTCGCTATCGTCGCTATTTCCAGTTACTCGAGATTACAGATTACAGTACAGTTACCTCTTTAATCTTTATGCACCGCCACTGCCATGGAGCGTCAGTAAACAAACAATACAAAGTTGCAGAGTGTATACACACATTTGTATGCAGCGACATATTTGACTGTAGCTTGATTTCAGCCAAGTTTTCCTTTGTAATTAATCTGCTGCCTTTAGCCACTAGCTAGCGACTTCTCAGCACTGTTTCCTCTGCCACTTGTCTTGTGATAGAATAATGCTTAACAAGAGTTGCAACTTTCAAACATATATTCTTAATCGGCACTTGATCAATCTATCTGTGTCTGTGGCTGATTTGAGGCAAGGCCAGTGACTGAAACGGGTCACATTAATCCTCAACCCATTCTTTGTTTGGGATTACTTTTCTGGTTGTTTGTGCTGTCCTTGAAAAAAATGTCATCCATGAGTGACCACAGCCTATCACTTGGTCCAGTGGCGTCATGGCCATCATAGCTCAGCCAGGAACAGTGAGGGACAAGTTCTATCACACTGGGTCCCTTTCCTCTTCCTTTGTTTTCATCCCATTTCCTTCCTCGTTTTCTTAGATACTGTTTCCCCCCTGATGGAAGTCTAAACATAATACAATACTTTGAAAGCAAATAAACATAATAATAAAATGTCCTAGAACTTTGGCCCTTACCACTGCCGACCACAGATTTCTGGGGATCCTAAGCACACTTGTGCACACCATGTTCACTGACTTTTTGAAAACTGTGTAAATTGCAAAAAAGTCATAAACATTTAGAAATCATTTTCAAAATGGTTGTGCTTTTTGATAACTTCAATTAATACATATCAGACAATGAAAAAAGATTTCTTTCATTTGTTTATTTTCTCTACCTGCTTAATCATTTCCAGGATCATGAGGAGCTGGAACCTATCCCAGCATACATTAGGCAGAATTGTGTTTTATAGCACAGTGATTGAATATTACATTATTATTTTTAAAAATCATTTAAAAACTTGAATTTGAAATTCTCACGCTGCATCAAAGTCTCTTTTTAAAGTGCATATCCACTCTCAGCGGCGGCCACATGGGACAGTGGAGCTGTCCCAAGTGGCCGAAAGAGGAGCTGGAGGAGAGGTGGGGAGGGAGGTCTACGAAGCTATAGTGAAGAGGCTGACTCAACATGGGGACCAGAATTAAGATGGTAGATCTACTGGACGTTGAAACACTGGAAGGAGGGACAGTTTGCATGAAAATGTCAGCAGAAATAACACACTGCAGAATGTTAGCTGGCCATGTTGTGTTTTCCTTCATCTTGGAACATCCATTCACCAGATCTCAAATCTTTACCTCATTAGTTTTATATCCACTGTGGTCCGCTCCAAGCTCAGCCAAAGAAAGCTATTTATCAAACTGATGCTAAAATGTGTACTTGAATCCCCACTGTGATGTCAAACCCTGAGAGCCAGTTTGCTGTTAGGCTCCAATGTGTCCAGTGTGTCCAGTGATAATGAAAAATATCAAGCAAACATCATATGGAACATAAGGAAGAAAACGTGTCAAACAAAACAAATGTCCCTTTCCAATGAAGTGTACGAGTAACTCAAGCAACACAATCACTGAGGTCTACATCAGGAATGGAGGAATTTGAACACAGTCGATTGAAGAGGGCTGCAGGGTGACTGTGTACACCACTGTAAAATACACACAGCACACAAGCAGTCATTTGCCAGTTGCAAATTACATTAACTCAACCTAAATATTCTGTAATGTTTATTCCAACACACATAGTTGGTATGACACAGTGCATCATCCATCACATGGTGCAGTTGCTGACTTGGCTAATTCTGGCATTAACATTAATGAAGGTTTACACACTAGTTATGCAGCTCTCATTTCTAGAGTAGTGTTACTCCCATCACCCTTTTCCATCACTTTAAACCCTCCTGTCTCCACGTCCCCCCCCCCC
>OOFE01023915.1:0-12068 GCA_900323365.1 Monocentris japonica | reverse complement strand
GGTAGGATGCAAACAGGGAGAGTGCAGAGCCTGTGACACCCATCCCCTCAAGGGTGGAGAGGAGGATCTGGTGGTTCACCGTGTCGAATGCTGCAGACAGGTCCAGGAGTATCAGGACAGAGGAGAGAGCGTTCGCGCTAGCAGCATGGAGCGACTCTGTCACTGCAAGGAGGGCCGTCTTGGTCGAGTGGCCCACCTTGAACCCAGACTGGTGGGGGTCCAAGAGGTTGTTCCGGTGGAGGTACAAGGACAGTTGATTAAAGACAGCACGTTCAAGAGTTTTGGATAGGAAGGGTAGAAGGGAAACCGGTCTGTAGTTTTTGACCTCAGAGGGGTCAAGTGTTGGTTTCTTCAGGAGGGGGGTGACTCTGGCAGTCTTGAAAGCAGAGGGAAAGCATCCAGACACCAGAGATGTGTTGATGAGGTGGGTCAGGAAGGGAAGGAGTTCAGGTGCAGTAGACTGAAGGAGAGGGGAGGGGACCGAGTCAAGGGAGCATGTGGGGGGGCACCTAGATATAACAAGGTCAAGGACCTCGTTTGGGGAGAGGGGAGAAAAATGGGGTAGGATGGGAGGTGGGGAGGGAAAAGATGGAGAGGGTGGTAGAAAGGGAGAGATGGAAGGTGGACAAGTGTGGTTGATGCTTGGAGCACCAGCCGGGGGTGAGGGTTGGAAGCAGAAGTTTGAATTTTAGTGCAGAAGAAAGCAGCTTTAGCAGCAGATAGAGAGGAGGAAAAAGTGGAAAGGAATGACTGGAAGTTGAGAAGGTTTCTCCATTTGCGCTCAGCCCCTCTCGGGCTCCGTCTCTCAGTATGCACTGAGTCCGACAACCAAGGGGCAGGTGGAGTTGGGCGTGCAGACCTGGAGGTGAGGGGACAGAGATTGTCCAAAGAAGAGGACAGAGTGGAGAGAAGATCAGTGGCAGTATAAGGGGATAGGAGAGAGAAGGATTCAGGGGCAGGGAGGGCAGATATATGCACCAGATATGCTTCTTATCTATAATACTCAATTATGGCCAAGAAACCATTGTTGTTTATTTATATGCTATGTCCGCTGGGGCGAAGTTTTGATGAGGAGTGAGAAATGTCACTCTCTCTCTTCCCCACCAACATACACACTTGACGCTCTGACTGTACCTTAATGATACGTAGCAAGGTGTATGTTTATCGAGCAGGGTGCAACACTGGAGGGTTACAGGACCATCATGGCACTCTGGAGGGAGGGATGGATGGAGCCTGATGAGATGCAATATATCCAAATAATATGTAGATGAAACAGATGAAAATCAATTCTGCTCAGCCTTGAGGAATCACAATAATGTATTCACCAACTCACCTGACGATCAGCATTCAGCTCCAGCCCGTAATGAAATGCCAATGATGGTGATTTCAGGCGGAGCTCACATTGCTTTCATTTACAGTGTAGGCCTTCTGTGTCAGTGTTGATGACATCCTATGAAGGTAGGGTATATATCGATTTGGTTGTCGTTATTGTTAATTATACATTGCAGAATTTTTTGGAGCATCTTTGCGTTTTTCCATATTTGCTTATTTCCGGTTTGACTTGTAATTGGAACATAAGTGTGAATCCATTTGCCAACAATATATTGCAGGTCTTTATTACAAATGTCAATAGACGTTTCACACCTTCAAAATATACATAATACTCATGCTTACTGTCAGTCACTGTACCAATAGCTCAGACAGTAACTGAGCTATTGACAAAAAAAATACATCTTCAGTCCAATAAAGCACTATGAGATGAAGTCGATAGTAGGGAGGCTATTTCAACAAGGTGAGCCATACTGAAATTATGGATCGGGTCTTTAGTGGGTTATATTTAAACATACCTGACTCAACTAAACCCATACAGAATTATTGGATTTTATATGGAAAACCAATCAAACGATAATGGGCTGTGAGGTCTAAAAGTGATCTTTAATATATTGCATGTCTTGCCTCTGCTATTTATGCACAGGAACTCTCTTTGAGTGGTGTACTTGCATTGCCATTCAAGCCCTTACATGGCTTAAATTCTGCAAAAATATAGCATTCCATTGTTTAGAAAAAAAATGTTATCCTCTTGACATGCCAACTGCTGTCATGAGTAGCAGTTCTTGTCAGGCAAACAGGCTGGGACTCACGCACAGAAGAGCAGACACGCAAGTCAAAGTTCAAGACCAATTTATTAGTGTGAGATCCAAAACGTAGTCAAGACAGTCCAGGTCAATACCGAACAGGCAACAGGGCTAAGGTACCAAAACAGCAGGCAAAGACGCAGTCAGGAGAAAGCAGGCTGGAGTCGAGAGCAGGCAAAAGGCTGGTCAGAAAACGGGCACAGGTCCAAAACGGGTTCAAAAATAGATTGGCAAATAACAGGTCAGATACTCAGGCTGTTACATCTAGGCAAGCTAAAACGTTCTGGCAGGGAATTGCAGGAACAGGTCTCTACTTATACCAAATGCTGATTACAGATTGCATTCAGGTGTGGAGGCTGGGATTGAGCGAATCCTCTGATAAGCTGGGCAGGAACAGGTGACAAGCAGGAGGGGGAAACTAGGTGGGCGGAGACAGGGAGACAGGCTATGAGGAAGGACTGCTGCCAGGATCCATGACAGTTCTAGACTTTATGCAACCCTTCTCCCAGCTCTCAATATTTCATAGATTTGTTTTGGACATCGAAGCCTTTAAAACCTCTCCAGAACAAGTTATTTTCCTCTTCTTAACAAGATCACTGAACTTCCTCCTCCACATCAATATTTAGAACATCCCTGCATCACGCTGGACCTGCATAAATCCACTCTTGCTCTTACATCATTCACTACAAATGGGGGCATCTCTTGAGTTTGAGACTCCTTATCTCCTAGAGGCCAAATCAGACACTTTCCAAAGGTTCCTTCCGCTCCATAATTTATTGCTGTTACGGTTTTAATGCATCATATCACAAAGGTTTGGACAAATGGATTCGGAGGGACAAGTGTAGAGAGACAGGTGTGTACTTGGACAGAACACAATCCATATTGATGTCTGATGCTGCGACGATACACATCCAGTCAACAAGAGGCATTCCTTTTTTTTTGTACTCTACATTGTCCCTGTTGTGTATTCTCTGCCTGGGATAGGGAATGAAGCCTGAGTGTTTACAGTGGAAGCAGCAGATGTTAGGCTGTAATTGCCTCATACAGGGATAATGGAGGTGCTAACGTGCTGTTTGCAGGATGAATCCCATGTAGGAAATACTGGGTTGTATCATGTTGAACAGTGTGAACATTTTACAGTTTCGTTGAACGCCGCAGGTGTATTATTTGGATTACTTGAAGAATCAAAATGCTTTGTTGAAGGGATTTTGTCAAGCAAATGAGCATGCTTGCGGTTTCTTTTGATTTCTGAGTATTGCTTATAGGTGCAGCCCAGTGGTCCAATAAGCCCACTTGGTCAGTATTGACATTGTATGGCAGAAATGTGCCGAGCAGCCGGGGCTTTTGCCATCAACCTTCAGTCTTTGTTATCTCTGTTGACCAAAATGTAACAGTCCATTTGGTGGATGCTTTTATACAAAGTGCCTGACAGTAACATGGGTGCATACATTTTTAATGTGGTCGACCCCAGGGGGAATAGAGCCCCTTAATCCTGGCAGGGTTAGTGCCATGCTCTACTCATGGAGCTACACAGTCCAATTCTTCCCTTCAAGAAATTTCTTTCGCAATCAATTGTTATAAAAATGATTCCTGCTAAAAATGATTTTCCCACTGATGGCTTGTATCTAGGCATATTCATTTTTTTCCCCAGTACAGACTAACAACAAAAAGATAAAGGGCTCCTGGTATGCTGTTTGCATTACTAAGTTCTTACATTGTTTCACTCTACTTTCCTCCAAGCCACTCCAAGGAAAGATGAATCAATGCAGAGCAATATAACTACCACAAATGATCCTCCCAGGCATTATCAAAAAGGTTTTTATCTGCAGCTACATAACAAAAGGCCCCTGCAAGAGACCTAGAAAACCTTCCAGTTGACAGTTCTAAACAGCATTGATTTGCTGCAGTTCGGTAGTGAGGCCAGACATAGAAAGGGCCCCATCATATCAGACCATTTCTGCAGTATCCTAAAATTTATGGAGTGCTCATCTCCTCCACTCTGACAGACAGACAACACTTGATCAGATTTTCAGGGCTCACTCTGAAAGTATCCACGGCCTCTCGTTCCATAATGGAATTTCCTTCAATCAGCCAGAGGAAGTGGAAGGCAGGGGGAAGCAGAATAACAAGGCGACCAGAAAACAAAGCTGGCAGGGATGGTGCCGCTTTCAAGACTCATGCTGGGACAAAGTGGCCCTCCAGATTCCAGTCCCCGGCTCTGGAGAGTATCTGTGTTATTGTGTGACATGGGCTGCTATGCCAGATGGCTGTCTGTGACGTGAACCCCACCCATACTTGTCAAAATGCCACCGCATTGGCTGGTGCAGGGCATGCCAAATCCCTCTCGTGGGAGAAGCCAGTTTGCAACCATTCAGCTCCAATTACAAATCTCCAGTAGCACCCGAGGATTTGAGGCCATCCAAATATGGTGATTACTCTGCAGTTCCTGGAGGGGTGAAGCTGAGAGCTGAGCTCTTCATTGGTATGCACTGTTTACTTACTGTCTGTGTGTCCATCTGTTGATATGGAGAACAGAGGCAGCTCGATTTTTCTTTGGAGGCCAAACTGGAAGCATGTCTAGCATAGCAATTAGCCGACATGATCAGAACTGATGGAGTTTTAAACAGTCAAACCAGAAACGTTCTGACCCTCACAGACTAAATAGTAGAGAATGTAAGCCAGAAGCAAACAGGAATCAATATGATTCATGTCAACAACATATTATTATAGAGACAGACCTTTAGATGTGGCATCAGAATTTGCTTCACCAGTGTGTTTATTTGAAGGCTAAATCAGTGGAACGCCATTTACTTTGATCAGCCAAGATTTCATTTTGGGCAGCACACCATTTTGCTTTGTTGCTTTTTGAAAATGTCAGTGTCACAGCAACCGAGCGATGGTCTGGTAAGTCACAGTGATGAGTCATTTTATTAAGAGCAGAGAGGTAAAAGAGATGTCCAAGACATTAAATCCAGTACTGATTACAGTCGTGATAGACCAAAGACACCTAACATGGCTCACGACTGGGATGGGCAATGGCCTGCAAAGCTCCTGTCTGTGTTGATAGATTGCTTTAGGTATATTCTCAAAAAGATGCTCCTTCAGGGCTTCTTAAAAGGACCTTCGGAATAATCGCTATTTGAAAAAAACATTTTAAGGTGGTTCTTTGCTTGAACAGCCATTAGTGGTTCTATATAGCATCTGATGGTTCTATGTAGAACCAAATGGCTCTGCGGAAGCAATGGTTTTGACTTTGATAGCCCACATGGTCAAATGAACATTAACCATTCAGTGTTAGCCATTAATGATCTAGGTTCAAATCCTGCACATTGATGAGTCTCCAAATAAATCACGCAGATCAAAACAACTGTATTTCATTTGATCTGGGACACTTTAAACAGTCTAATTATTGCACCACAATATTGACAATATTGAAGTCTTTAAGAACTTCTCTAAAAGGGTTCTCCATGGCACCAAAAGGGACGGGCTATGGTGCAAGCCTAAAGAACCCTCCTGGTAATATTCCTTTTTTTTTTACCCAGCTAATCCAAGATTATCAGGAGAATTAAATCTCTGTCCATTTGGCTTTGGTGACTGGCAAATGTCACAACAACATGTTCAACCTACTATGACTAGAAGAATACTCCCGGAAATGATTCATCATCTACCTTTAAGAAGGTTACATTTTGATTTGATGTACTGAATGTGATGACACTAAAACATTAAAATCACCAAAGCTGTCACAATCGTGGGCGGATTATTTTCATGATGATCCTCAGTGCAAAAATGGCAAGGTGTATTAAGCTTCACTCAGTGGATTGCGAATGGACATTTAAGACCTGATTTCCCGCAGCCAATTTCAGGCCTGCTAGTTTGTGTCTGACCTCCAGCTGTGTACTATAAATGTAGAAGTCTCTATTGTAATGGTCGCCCTCACACTGCTGCGTCTCTCGGTTCCCTGCATGTCCATGTGGGTGTTTTGCAGGTCTTCCATTGACAGACAGTGTAATGATGCTGTGTGGATGAGCCCCGCTGGGTCTCAGAGCTGCCATACGCCGATCTCCTCACACTGCTAAAGCATGTCAGTCAGCTGCCCTCTGCATGGCCTCTCCTCTCACCTGTCTCTCCCTGTGTGTGTGTGTGTGTGTGTGTTGGTGTGGCTGCCTCTGCATGGGTGTGTGATTTTCCCGGCAGGATTGGCTAAGCCCATGGGGCTGGTGGAGGGACCCGGGGGCCTCGGCCAGGGTGGAGCTGCCGCCACTCTCGGGGAGGACAGTCGTGATGCCGAGGGGAAGTACGAGGAGTACGGCTACAACGCCCAGCTCAGTGACCGCATCTCCCTGGACAGGAGCATACCGGACTACAGGCCTAAAAAGTAGGTCTACTGCGTCCACTCACTTTCTGTCATAAAGTTATCCTTCCACTTTCTTCTACGCCTTTTTTTTCCCCCTGGCAAGGTTGGGTTAGAGAGTTTACATGCACAGAGAATTCCGTTTTTAACCTAGTTACACTTGAACTGACGCACGTAAATGTCATAACTGGGTTTGATTCACCAAGTTAAAGGAAAAATCTGCCTTAAAACACTTTAACACTGTTGAAAAGCAACTATTGGTCATGTATCTTGAATTTCTGGGTTCATTTTGTTGTTTGGTTGGACATTTTTCTTATACTGGCCAAACGTAGGTGATGCAACGTCACACATCACAATTGTTAATGCTCTCTCTTCCTACACATAAAAACCCTGCTGAATACACCGAAGTCCAGTTCTCTGGATGTTGTCAAAAGGCATTCTGGGAAATGTAGGAAATCATTAATCCATAACTGAAGATGAGGCAGCTTCAGGGAAAGTTGATACAACAAAAAGCTAAATTACAACAATTCATTACAAAATAACTGCGTACACACAGAAAGTGTGTGTACGCTACTTTCCACACAGGATTTGGAAGTTATAAAAATCAGTCTGCAGGATAATGTCAAAGTGTGAATTTGGTTGACATTTTATTTTGAGCTTTTTTCTTCCACTACATTGTGTTCGGATGTAGTCTATAGTTTAAAAAAACATTCACTATGATTACATAGCGATGCATGAGTGGTTAACAACCTTTTTTAAAATTTCGTTCTATCTTGAGTAAATAGGTTTGTCACCAAAATCCCATAATATTGGGGAGTAAGAATAAAGCTACACCTTCACATGTGACCAATTAATAGGTTGTTAAAACCTCACTATATAAAGGCTTTAGCAGTAAGTAATGGCTGTGGCCGAACCTCAACCTGTTTGCTGGAGGCCCCAGGGTCTTCACAGTCACAATCAATAAAAGTCAGCTACATTGTAACAAAGCTGTTTTATTGAAGTCTGATTACATATCCTAATTCCTTACAATAAGATCCAAACTGGGCAACATACCAAGTTCCATCTGGGCAGGTGGATCTGTGTCTCCAAAGTCATCAGGCACAAGGCCACTGATGGCAGTTTTGCCCAGGATACAAGCCACGGAGTGAGAGCTGGGTCCCCTATCCTCCCCCAGTGGCCTGCACACTTGTGCTGCGCGCTTCTTGAAGTCACACACACATTCAGATGCCTGTCTTACTTGTATTAAACCATATTAACGATATTACATGTACTGTGACATGTGAACATCTAACTAGTTTCACTGTTGATTTTTGCCATCTGACTGGCACAGTGTTATGGGTACGGGGAGGGGGGGGGTCTAACTGGCTCAAACAGTTAGACCCCCCTGCAAGAAAGTTACTAGCTTGTCCTCCACATCTCAGACTTTCCTAATCCTCTACATCTTCTGCATCCTCTTTTGTTCCCTCATTGATACTCGTCTACTGTCTTTATTTTACTCCTCCCCTTCATCCATTTGCTCCTTCCTCCTTTCTTCAGTCGTTCCAGTTCATCCTATACGGCCACGGGGGCGTTTCGGGGCACCGCCTTGGCCATGGGGAATTACACAAAAGGAAATTGCTTTAGACACGCGTAATCCCAACATGAAAGGACATTGTCCCACGCTGCCAAGATGATGGCGATAATCAGACAGCTCATTCATAATGGAATAGTAAAAGGCGTGTTGCAGTAGTTTCTTTTTTAGGAAGAAAATCCAGCGGACACGCAGCGAGCGGTCTTAGTGGTCTTTTTAAATTGAAGTTTTAAATTTAGTATGTGGCACTACATCTGTGATACAATGACTGGGAGTGCTGCAGGAGTTAGATTGGGGTGGTGGTGGTGGTGGGGGGGTGATCAGGGCTGCCAGTGGCGTTTATATCACATGGTGTCAGAGAACAATGCCGACAGGCAGAGACACCCAGAGGAAATCTGACGGCCGAGAGAGGTTTCTGTGAGCTTTAGTGGGGATAACAATTAATTTCATCCACATTGCTTTGTTCCTCGCTCCTTTTCACACCCGGAAAAATTAGACAAGAGCGGAACGGGGAGGAGGAGGGAAAGTAAAAAGGAGCATGCTAATTAATAACGTCAGCTGAGAGTGCTCCTGGAATGGAGGGGTTTTAGGAAGTAATTCAACAAAAAATAAAAAATGGACATTTTACAAAAAGGAAGTGAGGTCTGGGGGTTTGCTAAAGTGGCTGTTTCCAGGGTGTGCTTTGCTTTTTCTGTGCAAGGATTTGACGCTTTTTTTTTAACAGGGTTGTGATTACACACTGTATTGCAAGCTTTTTTCATACCCTGTAATGAAATGTTAGGATTCCACTAGCTCCGTGTCTGCCTGAGCACTGATCTGCGGCAATTTCTGAGAAACAGAATTGTTTGTACTTCTATAAACAAGCATATGCTTGGCCTGGTGTAAACAACACACGGAAACAGGTCATTTCAAACACGGAAAAGACGCCTACATGACAGCTAACCAATAGGTACACGGTATGATAAAGATTTAGTTCATTTGCTGCAGAACACAATGGAAATCAATACACTGCAAACGCTACACCTCAGTCTCTTTCTTGGGGTACATCATTGAAACAGCACCTTGAAGAGCAAGGGGAACATGAAAGCCTTGTTTGTACCGAGCGAATGAATTCTTCACGGCAAAAAACTGGATTGGTGCTTTCGTGTTTTCAACGGCTCTCAGCAAGTGTCAGCATCGTGGTGACACTAGGCGGGAATTTCCTACGATTTCCTGTCTCATTCAGTAAGAAAGTTAAGTTTTTTGCGATTTCTCATTCCGGTTCTCTGACTCTGTTGTCTCTCAAGAGGTGGCTGTGGCATTGCAGAAGTGAGTGGCGAGTGTAAGTGCAGGAACCAGGCATCTCCTGCCCTGGCTTTTAATTGAACAGGAGTCATTGAGCGCAGAGGTCTTCGATGACTAGCAAAGCCCATCGCCATGATTGAACGATCCATCCCTGCATGCTCTCTCTCCCTCTCTCTCTCTCTTGCTCTCCAACCACCCAATCTCAATCTCCGGTCCAGTGGATATGATATCGATCCCCCCCCCCACCACCACCCTCTTCATAGGATTTAAACCTACCTGCCTGCTGCAAAAACCAATTGATAATAATTACAGCTGCTGTTGTCTCTCAGTACACTTTGGATTTGCCAAGAGACCAAAGCTATACTTCCCATTCACTGCCCACTAGTCAGTACTCTTATATTGCCCTTCACTTATATTGGCGCCATTCTTAACTGAGAGAGTTAAGTAGGCTCTATATTATGGTGACTCAGGGCCTGCCACACACTGTCCTTGGGAGGCTTAGGTGCAATAACAGCTCATTGGGTTGTGAAGAGAAAAACAATAACGGCAAACGAGCTGGTAAGTGCGCTGAGGACAAAGAGGTATAGGCATTGAATGAAACTAAGGGGGTCACTCATAAATCTAATGGCTTGATAGAAAAATGCAATTTACTGCATCTAGCTGCCTTTCACCCTTCGGCCCTCCTCGCCCAAGAGGAGTCTTATTTCAATTACTGTAATTTCAACACCATCTCTATCGTCACTTTGCCGAAGGCTTGATTTATATTACGTCAAAATAGGTGTTGGACTCAAAAACTATATTGAAGCACAAAAAGGATATTCCGCTTCCCCAAGGACCTTTCTTCTCGTGTCTATCTGCGGGACGGCGATAACCAGAGAGGAAAACGGGGAAGGCCAGAGAAGCAGGGTTACCTCATCTCCCGAGCCTCTGATGCCGCAGAATGGGATCGCAAAGGTCTCTGCCACGCCCATTTGTAAGCAGAAGCTCCTTGCCGCAAATTGTTGCTCCATCCAACGCTGGAGTTTATCTTCCGGACGTGGGACAAAGAAATGACAAGCGAACCGATTATCTTTCTGAGGAGTGCTCCCCGATTGGAAAGTTGCTTCGGTGTTTCCCTGGCGCCGCGCAGGTTACGGGAGGTTAATGCGAAATTTCAAGGCGAATAAGATTGGCCAGCGGAGTGGGGGGGTGGTTCTGCGGAGGAGGAGGAGAAGGAGGAGGGTGTAATGTGAATAAGTCTTAATCTGGCGCTCTGTTTCTGTCAAAGCTTGTTCCAGGTCAAATTATGAGCACCGGCCAGTGAGCTCAGTCCCATTACAAACAGATGAGTCGATCGCTCATCCTGTTACGGCCTTACAAGGCTTCCCCGCTCCTGCAGACAGGTACAAATTTAAGGTTGAGCGATGCCCTAAATTGGATGCAGTAACTAGGGCAATGGAACTACAATATCACTTTACGATCTTGACACTGAAATCCAGCCGCAGACCACAGCTCAACTAGAAGCGAGGGTGCCTCACCCGCTCTGGCTTTCACAAAATATTACTGTGGTAATAGTCATTAAGACACACAACTCAACAGGAATGAAACATGCATCGCTCTGCTTTGCACAGTTGCCGTCTAGCGGCTGTGTCTCTGCAAAGCAAAGCGGCTAGTGCAAAAATCACCCCCCCTACTCCTCAAACTCACTGCCAGATTTGTCGTTGTATTTATAGACCTGGCAAGGCTGATTGAGGGAGGCAATAGAAAGATCTGCGAGAAGGGGAAAAAAGGAAAGTTACTGGGGGAGAGCAGGAATGCATGGGGAGGGACTGAAATGATACAGTGAAAGGACTATCAATCACAACACTTGTGCGTTTAGTCTCGCGGATACAGAGGGAACGGGGCTTAAAGTATAGGTAGACATACGCGGTGTCCTCCATCATGAACAGGCTCTGTGGTTTAGCTTTGCTTTTATTACCTCTCCCGTCAAATGCATGTGGCCTGCAGTGATGAAAATGATTGATAATTTCCTTTACTGCCCACGACCAGGAAGAGTACACATCACGTATTCAAAGAGTGCAACAGTAGCATGAGGTTCAATTCCTGGATCAGCAACGTTAAAAGCAATGAAAGGTACAGAAAGCAATGTAGAGAAGTGCTATGTTAAGAAGATGAAATAAAATAAGAGCCAGGGAAAAAAAAGCATTGCAGAAACACCATTTACTGTATTGCAGTTTTATTGTAAAGGAAGTTAGTACTTGTGAAATCAAGAACATACGGTACAATGCCATCTGTTGTTTCTCCCAATGTAATTGCCAGTTACTCTCCTGTCGCTTTTCATTCTCAGGAGGTGAGAACAGAGGCCAACAACACACATATGCACACACGCACACACACACCCGTAGAGAAACCAGTGGCGGTGAAGCACTAGGGTTCCAGTGGGTGGAGAGGGGAGGATGTAAAGTTAGCGCCCTGCTGGGATCCATCTGCTGTGCGGCCAACCCTGTGGACGCTGCTGACTCAAGCTGATATTCCCAGTCCACCAGGGCACCAGGGCACCAGGGCTGTAAACACCCGTGCAGTGCCAGCCCCTTCAGTTCAGATGGCTCAGAGAAAAAGGAAAAAAAGTCCAAGAAAAGTGTCTGTGAATGAAACACTAGGATGTGTCCAGGCTAGCTTTGCACGTTGGCGGGCTCAAATGGCAGTCTGAGATAACTGTTTGAACATTACTTCAATACCCAGAATCCCT